>CATIWM010280794.1:0-25874 GCA_949671775.1 Mallotus repandus
CTATTGTAAGTTCTTCTTTTTATTTAATAATATTGTTGAAAGAATCAAATGATGCTGGTGCTATAGAGGTGCTAGCCTAGCTAGGATGTCTTGGTGCACTGCCTGATGTTTCTTTCTTCTTTTAAAAAAAAAAAAAAAAAATCCATGAATAATTATCACACTTTCTTTTTTACTTGTTTTATTAATGTTATAAAAATTAATATTAACATATTAATATTAAATAAATTATTAATTAATACTATTAAATAGAAATATAAATAAAAAATAAATATTATAAAAATTAATAGGTTAATTGGTCAAATAATATAGGTTTATTGATTAAATGATGAAAATTCATTAGTTATCAATTATAGGTTCATCGCTTTTAATACTCTAATTCATTATTTTATATAAGTTTATTAATTAAAAACTATAAGTTCATTAAATATAATATATAGATTCATTAACTCTACACTTCATATTCATCAAATAAAAAAGGGAATAACCCATCTTTATATATATATATATATATATATATATATAAACAAATCTTGGCTTCATCATTTCATTAGTAAAGAAAGCTAAAACTTAGCTCATTCCAGAATACACACATGTATATATTTGCAAAGTGGTAGTAACTTTAGAGAGTGAATTGAAGCAAGTCCACAAGGTCCTTCAATTGAGACTTCGAGATGATCAGTATAAAAAAGAAAAGCAAGTTGAAATGAAAGAAAAACACATTTATATCGATTAATATCATCACCAGCTAGTTGCAAGAACGCTAGAGTGATCAACTCAACACCTGATTCTTTTTCTTTTTTTTAAGAATAAGGAACATATCATTAATGACTAAGATCATTCAGTATAAATGGCATAACCATAGCAGGAACATCATTATCCAAAACAAAGTCCCCAATAATACTTTTCACCCACTGAGTAATATTATGAGTTGTTATATTGCCCTGACGAGGAACAAAGGAGAAAAAAGCAGAAGGGAAAAGTGTGGCCAACTATAGGACATCCGCACAGACAAAATCATGAATTGAAGAACCCAAAAGCTTATCAATGAGCTTCCTTATGGATAATTGACTATCTAATTTGCAAACTAAAAGCTGTAAATTCTTCTCCTTCGCTAAAGTGAGCACAAACCGACTAGCCAAAGTTTCAGCAACCGTGACACCAGAATGGCCATGGAATAGACAACTTGCAGAGAAGAGAACAATACCATTGCAATCTCGCACTATCATCCCAGCAGCTATCTAATGCAGATTAGAACAAATACCGACATCAGTATTTAGTTTAATAACACTAGAGGGAGGAGACTGCCATGAGACAAGAGAGGCATTTGAAACAGAACAAGGAAGTGATGGTGAGCTCTGATGATCTTGTTGATTTTTAGAGTATCATAATATAATTTGTCTCACACTTGTGATGGACCCCTAGTCCATATTACAATATGAACAGGGGTCCATGGTATAACAATTGGTATCTGAGACCTAAAAATGTATTGACAAAAAAGTTACGAGATATATGAAAGTAAATGTGGCGAAAGTTGGTTTTTCACTTAAAATTTGCTCGGTTTGATATGAATTTATGACTTGTCTATGATTTTGCAGTTTTAAATCGTAATCAAAACCTTGTAGTTACTCCGGTCCTAATCTTCTCTCTAACTTGAACTGAAATCAAATTGGAATCATATGTATTAAAAGGATAAAAATTTATTTCGTGGATATAATTATCAAAATGTTTTCAATTCAATTTTTTTATTAGATTATTAAAAATAATTATATATTTAAATTTTTTACGATAAATTTATCCGTTTGTAATTTAAATTAAAAAAAATTAAAAAAAATTGAATTTTCAAAAAAATAAAAGGGTCAAGGCATAATTGTTATTGCACTCACATCATTGTAGATGTCGAGCACTGTAGACGTCAAGAGTAGCAGTCATGTCCTGACACATTGTAATCAATGGGAAATCCTTTTGTGTGGACGTCGAACTTGCTCATGGTCAACCCTTTTGTGGACGTTGCCAATCCGATTCTTGCCCATTTTAGCCGTTTCATTACCTACCATATATTTCTGAATCCTGACGATATATCGATAATGTGTATATATGTATGTATATATATATCTATATATAATTAAAAACTTTCGCGACCAGAATAAAGTCAAAGGTTCAATGGCAATCAAAGGGCTCACGAATCGGAGTAGGGGGCGTTTGCTTCGTCTAGGAGCCTTCTGCTGGTTCAACTGAGGTTCTTGCTCCTTTAACCTTGCTGACCTAGGTAAATTGTTGGCTGGGTGCCTATCGCCTTCCTTCAGCAACCAAAAAAAAAAAAGAAGTAAAAACGAAAAAAGTTCTGGCTGTTTGCGTATCAATTGCACTGAACAGGCAGTATAAACAAAGAAAGCAGGTAAATAACATAAAACAAGAGAATTTACATATCCCATTTCCACTTCTGATTTGTAACAACACAACGCATGATAAACATATAATGCCACTGTTTGAAAAGCTTGTGGCTGGAAGGAGTGAAGGATAAATAAAAGATCCACGCTTCGCTAAGAAAACTTAAAATCCTGTGTGTAGTTGATCCCAAAGAGCTAGATTGATTGAAGCAAAAAAATTCTACAAACACTGCTGAATTGCAGCATCGCTTCCATTTCCACTTTCAGCCATTCTGGCCTCTTCTCTAGCTCTAGAGTCGCCGTAGGGCGTACCCAGATCATCGGCAGAACCTGCTGATAAAGCTGGTTGTATAGGATGGTCAAATTTGCAAGCAGGTCCAAACTTGCAAATACCATAGCGGCTGTAGTATGAGCAGACATTTTGACCCTGTATTTCAAAGACAAATACATCATCAAGCAAAGCATGAATGTGAAGATCTAAAATGCAATTTGTGCCACTAATATTAGTATCTCAAGCATATGCAATGTCATAAAAAGGATTACTTCCTGGAGGCTACTTTAGTCAAGTCTTTTATTATTTGCCTGGGAGAATTGTCTTGTGAATATTATTGGTAGATAGAAGTTCCATGGCTATCCAAAAACAGCAAAAGAATGTAAATTATATTCTGGAAACTTTACCAGAACCAAAACAGAGCAGTTGTATTGTAGAGATGTTACTTCTGATATCACTTTTGCATCCAATAAAATAGTAAGAAATCAAATAGAAAAAATCCCCGTCTGTTATCTTGGAAAAATATAGACTACTGATCCACTACACTTTTGTTCTCTTAAAGAAATGGGAAGATGATAGTCCTTGAAGTTATATCTGAAGCTTATCCTCCTTTTATGAGAGACATGCTATGAGGAAGAATGAACTTACAGGCCTCAGGGGCAGGCCCTTGTCACTAAGAGCACATGGAGATGGCTTTGGGATGTGAATCTTTGGATGATGATATTTGCAGTTAGACCTAAACTTACAGTCCCCAGTTTTCATGTAATAACTGCACTCTGGTTGACCAGGTCGTTCTGGGAATTCATCAACTGGCATCTGCTGCTGATGTGCATAGACATTGGTATCAGTAGCTGGATTGCTTATTACATATGCTGCAGGTTGATGTATACTCCTTTCGGGTGGATACATGGGAGCCTTGACAAGCAACAAAATAATGAAATTAGTGGGAAAATGGTTTTGATACCAAGTTTTCACAAGCAATTTTGAAAGAAATGAAAACAAATATACGTGCAACAACATAGATCTCAAAGTTTAAAGAACTATCCTAATTGAACTCAATTACTGTTTTAATTGAAAACATAAATGTCAGACTTATCATAGCATGGCAACAAATTGCCTTCAGTGCTAATTTTAGTCATTGTTCTCAATGCCAAAGACACTGAAACGAGTTGAACTTTAGAAAATGGCATGCAACTGAACCCAAGAATCTACCAGTCAATGAGCTATGGGGACAGACAACATAAGACCATGCAGTAAATACATCTATTGTATCATATCATAAAAAATGCAAAAGAAATGAGGACAACTTACTTTAAAAGGTGTAGAAAACTAAAACAGGGAAACAGTACCATCGAGAAGAGAATAATATACCTGGTATCCATTCCATTCTGGACTTTGTGAAGGAACCCCTTGAGTTGGCGGAAAGATCATTGACACAAAGGAAGGAGCCTCATTTAGTACTCTAGGTGAAGACCAAGATGCTACGCTTGATTGTGATGAATTTTGTAAGGTAGCAGATCCACCATTATTGAACACTGATGGCGAGTCATTTCCTCCCACAGCAGTGGGATCTGGATGATTAAACCGGCAGTTAGATCCATACTTGCAGGAGCCATTACGCATATAATACGGGCATTCTCTCTCCCCCTGTGATTCATGATTTAAGTTAAGATTTTCAGTAAAGTCATTTAGACATAGGTTGTTGTCACAAGTATGTGCAAGATGTAAAACAATTTCAAATGTGGAGCATAGATACCGGTCGAATTGGCAAACCCAGAAAGTTAAGTTCCAATGCGGGAATCACTGTTGTTTTTGCTGGGAGCACCGGAGGTTTTGCTTTAGAGTGATTGTATCTACAAGCTTTTCCATACTTACAGCCCCCTGTCCTTAAGTAATACTGCAGTGAACTCATGAAAAAATTAAAGCACAGCAGAAACTGCCATTCATTAGCCATGCATGTCAAATTGAGCTAACAAAGAATGTCAACATCTTCCAAAGCCACCTATTATATTTTTGCTCCTCTTGGGACAAAATATAAAGCATTCATTACTTATTACAAGAAAACTTTAATTGACAAACTACCAAATTCCATGGGTTGCACAAAAGATACACCATATTAACATATCTCAAATTTCTGTGACGTGTATTAAGTTCTATGAAATCAGTGTCAAAATCACAACTTGGACTATGTATTTATGCTTTAATTTTAAGGAAGGCCACAGACCAAGAGGAGTTGCAAGCGAACCAGAAAAGTTAAAATTACACAGGTGAAGCTGAACGAGGTTGTTGAGATGACTCAATACACTAATAAATGAAAATCTTGTCCTCGGAAGCAATGATCCATAACCAACTTTGGACAGGATTTTACAATCCTATCTTTACTAAATGCACGATCTAGTCGGAAAACAATAATTAATGATTCAATGAAACAATCAACTGCACAAGAACTGATAATAAAACACTAAAGTAGAATCAACATCACCAAAGTAAAAGGACTTCTGGAAAAAGATAACACATTTATGTATTGTAACTCACACGTTTTTTTTTTTTTTTTATATATATATATTTTTTTGAATTCATAGGTTAATGCAGAAGAAAAAAATGTATATAACCTTGCATTCTGTCTGGCCTGGTCTGTCTGTCCCTTCTTCCCTTTCTTTCACCTTCTCCTTGACAGCCTTTTAAAATGTAAAATTTCAAAAAATAGAAACCCATAAGTTAGGGTATTTATCCAGTCACATTATTCCAAAAAATGGATTTTAGAGCATAGAAAACCCAAAAATTCATGATACTAAGTAAAGAAACCAAAATCGATTCCCTTATTCTAATACACTGCCAATTGTCATCCCAACCAGTAAAAAAAAAAAAAAAAATTAAACCATAGCATATTTCCATGAAAACAAACAAGTGCAACTAATAACAATAGCACAAGCAATGTTTAACATATTTAAAAAAAAAAAAAAAAAAAAGCCACAATCTTTCATAGTTATATATTTTTCCAAACCCAGCAAAGCCCTTATGAAAACCATAAATGACAACAAAATATTCTACATTGAAAAGAAAAATCTTCACAAGTTACAACTACCAAAACAAGAACCGACAACAATAACAAACACAGAAAAGCCACAATCTTTAACAAAGAATAAAATCCAAAGTGCATGTACTGTTCCACAAAAATGCATACATAGGGAAAAGTACCTGAATTTTCCTTCTTACAGGATGATTGAACTTGCAATTAGATCCAAATTTGCAAGTGCCAGTTTTCATATAGTAAGTACAATCTTCAGCTTCAGGTCTCACCGGATACTGATACTGAAGCTGATGCTGCCTTTTATTAACACCATTACTATTACTTCTCTCATCTTTCTTCTCCTCATCATAATCATCACCACCTAACTTCCCATCATAATCGTTATGTTCTTCTTCTTCTTCTTCTTCGCCGCCATTACTTTCTCCACTGTTAAAGTCACCATCTTGATGCCACCCAATCGAATTGCTATCCTCCTCACCATCTCTATCCTCCTCACCTAGCTCTTTCCCTCGGCCTTCTTGCTCATTTTCTTTCAAAATGAGCAGATTTTTTAGCTTTTCATAGAGCTCTGCTTCCTCACCGGAGGGTGTATTTGTATCCGGATCGGCATTGGGAGCAACAGGCGATTGAAGCCCTAAATTAGGGTTTTTATCGCCGGTGTACGTAATAGAAAATGATTCTTCAGCGTATTCCATTACCGGCAATTCCTGCACATTTCAATTGAGCAAAAAAAACAAAACCCTAACTGCAGAGATAGAAGAGAAAAACGTGTGAAAATATGAATCCGTTAATGGTATATTTTTATAGTAGTAATACCATGTGCTGTTACAATGTTGAGCACTCAGGGTCCCCAAAAAAAAAAAAAAATTACATTCCTTTTTTCTTCTCTTTTATAATTTAAAAAATAATAATTTATTTTTTTATTAAATTTTTTTTAATAATTACATTTCTCATTAAATTAAGTTATTAGGATATTCCGAGATGACTATTACATTCATCAGTCCACTAAAAGTAAATGTAAATTTCAAAAAGAATAAATTTATTCAAGTCGCGGGGTTTTACTATCTTATCCACTTAAGGTGAGGCATTTTTTCGTATTATAATAATCATCATAAAAAATTATGAAATAATCTTCATAAAAAATTTATTATTTAAAAAAATTATTTTATATAAATAAGAAAAATAAAATAAAAAATTTATTTTATTAATGAATTACTGTTATGATACAGTACAACGTCAGTCCAAATGAGTTTTTAACATGGATAGGATAGGATACATATCTTTTTGGCAACTTTGTTTGTATTATAATTTCACTACAGTCTGAACTGAGAATCAGATTTGAGTAATGCATTATCATGAAGAACTGAAGAATCTACTCTACTGGTCCTTTCCTGTCTGAAAATAATTTAATTTATTGGAGCATTATATTTATGGCTATAATAGTAAGAATAAATTATTATTTGTTCTGTGTGTTTTGACCTAATACATTATTTTATTTTTAATATTTAAAAAAATATTAATTCATCCCTCATGTTATTATGACAAAGAACTAATGAATATTAACTGTTGTAAATGTCAAAGATGAATAAATATTTTTTTAAATATTAGAAATGAGATAGTGTATTAAACCAAAACACACAAGAGATAAATACCATTTTACCCTAATACTAATTATAAATAAGCTTCAGTTCCCAAACCAAACGTCTCCTGCCATAGGCCCAAAGCGTCTAAAGACTGGTAGCAGTAAGCTGCCAATTTTCTTGGCCCTGGCAATTAAACCAAACTTTGCATGCAGAAAGCAAACACAGACAGCAGCAACTTAAAAACAAGAATTCAGTAGTGAGATGAATTGGAGATAAATGTGTTTCAAGATCCAAGCAATTTGGTCAGGTTGCAGTAAATAAATGGGCCTGATTAAAGACCTAGCACAGATGAGGAATAATGTTAAGTATGAATTGACAATTACAGGGAAAAATCTAACCCTATCCTTGGACAGTTGGACCTAGTTCTACCCTGTCAATTGAGCACCAGCTTTGCATTAGCAATGTTAACAAGTACATTTCTCTACATTAATTCCTGCTTTTCTTCACTGAATGACCAGTCTTCCTTTTGTGACGACTGAAATCTGAAACAAATCTGAATGTCTGCCCACAACCTTCCTCTGCACAAACGTAAGGACGAGCACCTGTGTGGACTCGAATGTGTTCTGTCCGTGCCCATGCCCATTTGAAAGTCATCTTGCAGCCCTTCCAGGGGCACTTAAGTGGTCGGTCATCCAGGTGGACCCGGCGGTGCTGCACCAAGTATTTGTGAGAGAAGAAAGTCTTACCACACCCCTTGACTGGACAAATATTTTTTTTGTGCAATGCTAGCTCATGTTTCGAGCCAAAGCTCATGGTGCACCCCTCGATATCACACTGAAATTCTGCATCCTGATCTTTATTTTTCTTCTGCCCCGCCAGTCGCTTAACTGCCGCAACACCCTTCACTTTTTTCCTAATGCTTTGCAGCTTCTCTTTTAGTTTTGTTTCCGATTCTTTTGAAGGTTTTGAGGGCCTCTTCCTAAGACGTGTGCTAGGCCCACCCTCTAGCTCCTCTTCAGCACGTGACTCAAATAGTCTACCACTGTGCTCACTTTTACCATTCCGTTGACGAGCAGTCTCTTGCTTCATTTCCTTCTCTTGTTTGATTGGCTTAGGATTTTCTTTCTTTTGTACTCGAGAGCCCCCCTGTTTGGCATGCTGAATAGTCTTTCGTTTCATTTTGCGTAGGATCCCATATTTCTGCTTGCTTCTGGGTATCCTCCTGTGCTGCTTAGTTGAATTGTCCTCAGAAACTGCATCTTCCGGATCAACAAATGTGGCTTGCTTGCCTCTAGGAGTCCTGCTCGGCTGCCAATAAGTACTGTCCTCTTGTTGATCATCTGAAACATCTTCCTTCTCAAAAAATTTTGTTTGCTTGCCTCTAGTAGTCTTCCTTGGCTGCCAACATGTATCTTCTTCCTGTAGATCATCTGAAACATCTTCCCTTTCAAAAGACGTGGCCTGCCTATGTCGGGAGGTCTTTCTTTGCTGCCAATAGGTCCCCTCCTCCAGATCATCTGACACATCCTCCCCCTCTATTAATTTGGCTGGCTTGCCTCTAGGGATCTTTCTTGATGGCCATTGAGCATCATCATCCTGCAAATCATCCGAGAAATCTTCCCTCTCCATGAGTTTAGCCTTCCTGCTTCTAGGAATTCTCCAATGCTTAAGCCGAATATCATCTTCCATATCATCTGAAACTGCATCATCACGCTCAAGAAATTTTGCCCTTTTGCTTGCAGAAATCCTTCGCTGCTGCTGCTGCCGCCGAAAATTATCCTCCAGAGAATCATCCGAAACTTCATCTTCCCTCCCAACAAATCTAGCTTGCTTGCTTCTAAAAACCCTCATGCGCTGCTGCTGAGTATTGTCATCCAGAAGGTCATCAGAAACCTCACCCTCCCTGTCAACAAATTTGTTTTTCCTGCCCCTATGATATCCTGTTTGCTGTTGGTAAGTACTGTCCAGCATATCATCTGAAACTTCATCTTCCCTCTCAAAAAGTTGGGCCTGGCTGTCTCTAGAAATTCCCCCATTCTGCTGAAGATAACTGTTTTCCACTGAATCATCTGAAATTGCATCCTCGTTCTCAAAATATGCAGTTTGTTTGCTTCTGCAAACCGTCCCCCGTGGCTGATGAGAACTCTCCTCAAGTGAATCATCTGAAACAGCTTCTTCCCTATCATAAAACTCAGCTTGGTTGTTTCTGGGAATCTTCCCACACCATTCATGGCCATCACCCTCCAGAGAATCATCAGAAATTCCACTTTTCCTCAGTACATATTTCACTTGCTTGCTTCTAGCTGTAGGAATTCCGACACGTTTCTTTTGGGAAACTCTCCCTACTAAAGAATCGGAGACATCATTTTCACTCTCAATATATTTGACCTGCTTGCTTCTTGGAATTCTTCTATGATGCCGAATATTACCTCCTAGTGAATCATCTGAAACTACATCTTCTCTCTCATCAGATTTAGCTTGTTTACTTCTATGAGTTTTCCCATGCTGCTGACGAGAATCAACCAATGAATCATATGAAACTTCTCTCTCAGCATGTTTAGTTTGCTTCCTGCTGTAAACTTTTGTGTGCTGCTTATGAGAGACATCCTCTTCTAAATCATCTGAAGCTGCATCTTCTGTCTCTGGAGATCTGTCTCTGACTGGCCTACTTGCTACTGTCATTTTCCTCTTCTTCCCAGATCTTATAGCTGCCAAGGTGGTTTCGCTCTTGTGGAAACTGTGTGTCTTTCCCTCAATCTTCTCATCTGGCATTTTCCAGCCACGAGAACTGCCCTCTTGCTCCTGTTCTTGATCTTGATCCTCAAAATCCCTTTTTGATAGGAAAGGATGAACTTGATTGGACATCCAAACTTTCCCACACCATCTTCCTGCCACCACTTTTTTCTGCCTGCCAGACCTCCTTCCATATACATTTAACTTTGTGGGAGAGCTAGCTGGAGAAATACGACCAAAAGCCTTGTATATAACAGAATTGTACGGCATCTGCTTACTATAAAGAGAAGATCGGCTGAGATTGGCACTATAAAAAAGATTGATACCCAATTTTACAGCCCAGTCTCCATTCCCTGGTATCGCTTCCTCACTATCCAAAGCTGACTGGATATTCTCCTCATCATTTTTGGTGGCATCCCTGAAAGCAATATCATTCCAGATACAGTCAATCCCCAGTTCTTCAGACACTAACTTTGCCTCAGCTTCTAGCCTGGGATACTCTGCAAACATTTCCATAAAATTTAAAGCAGGCAGATAAACCATAATGAATTTATACATGCAAAAACATGAGCATGGATATACATATCTGCCAGAAAAGTATTTGGTTAGGAACCAACAGAATTATGATATTGGTTATAATCATCATTGACTATAGTTTACCAAACTTTCTCAAGTAAATAAATAATTGTTTCTTTTTCCTCCTCTGCAGAAGGGCTTACTCATTGTAGCTCTTTTCTCTATAATGTAAAAGGAGCACAAACACACTTCCACATGACTGATGACAACTAAACGTTAATATTAAGCAGCAAACAATTTTTATCAAGAGTAGACAGCCCCTTTTCTTAATAAAACCATCTCCATTATACACCATCTTTCTGATAAACTTTGGTGCCAACAAAATGGGAATCCAGGAAACTGAAAATGGAAAGCATAACAGGAAGATGATGCACAACCGAACCAAGGGGAATATGCAAACTGCCACATGGGAAAAATGTAAGACAGTGGTATTGTCCAATTAATTTACAAATTACTGATTACTGGCATTCATTACACTGAATGACACCATAACAATTAAGGTCAAGCTTCAATGTCACTACCACATAAATTCAGCATAAAACTAGATGTTGGCAAGTAAAGAGCACTGGAAAAGTGAACATGGAAAAAACAAGGAAAGGAAGTGTCATCTGAATGAAGAATTCATGGGAAAGTTATTATCACCACATACCTGGATGACAGAGAAGAAATATATGCACTCCTCCAATTGAACGAAGTTGCTGTTCCACTTCTACAGCATGCTGAAGACAAAAGATGTGCATACGAGAAGAATCTTCATCAGATTTTTGGGCAAATGATGTACCGCCATTGCCTCTTGGTAGCACAACTCTGCTAAACTTCATTTTTTCAGTATCATGGACAACTGAGGAACAATTTGAATTTATATGTGACATTGACACTGAATCTCTAAATGCACGCTCCAAACTGTTTGGCTCCATATTAGCAAGATTAGTAGTTTCAAACTCAACAGAGAAATCATGAGTTCCATCACTTCCATCCTTAAAATTGGCTGCTCTCTGCCCATGTCCTTGTTCTGTATGGCAGTTATCAGTTTGAAGAGGAACTTTGTCCCCACAATCAAGCCTTGATGAAGATAGAGTAAGACTAACAGTTTCATCATGATGGCACTCTTGCTTCAAAGAAGGCAAAGCAGAATTCTGACACTTATATTTACTTTCTGATGAGCAGGTTGCCATTTGATTATTAGGGTGTGAAACATCTGGTTCATCCTGGTCTTCCTCAGAGTCGGATGAATTTCCATAATTCAAAGCCAATAGGCCAAGAGCAGATGATTCACCCTGTGTTTTAGCACTGGAAATTACTTTATTTTGATCTATCTTTTGAGGCTGATAATTGACAGACTGAACAGGAACATCATATAAACCATCCACAACCCTGTCTTCCACCCATCCTGTATTTTTCCAAAAGAAAAGTGCTTTCAAACTAGCATCTTGAATAAGAAATCAGCAAATAGACAGAACCTAAAAAATTAAAAATAAATAAATAAAATTGCCAATATAAAAACAAAAGGCTTTGGCCATTTTGATGATCATACACTACTGTACAGATTATTTATTCAGGTTTTTCTGCACTTGCTATGATAACTGTGACCTTCAGTGCAGCATCATTTTCTAATGATGGGATAAGAAGGTATTAAAAAATAACAGCGAGTTTCCAACTAGCCCACACACACCCCATCCCCAACCTTCAAGATCAGTTCCCAACCAATAGGATTCAACTTTAGCACACTGCTTTTGCGGGTCTGTATCGGCCAAACTAAGAAATGTATTACCATCCCATGGAAAGCATGCAGAGCATATTTGGACACACTCAGTTCAGGTCAATATGACTGTCGACACAATATGAACTACATATACTTTAGTTTGACTGTATGTTTTTTCATTTAATATAGGCAAGACACCGTCCACTTAAAACATACCTACAGGTGGATCCTGCTTTGAAGTATTTTTATCACCAGTGGCTGTGATTAATCTATCATTTGATACTCCAGACCCCACTATCCAATCATTAAAGAAGCTACAATCAGCAGACATGAAATATCTAGCAGCTGTCTCTGTTGGTTGAATGACAGCAATGCAATCAAAGCTCAAAATTCCACAAGTGACACAAGAAAATAGTCTCTGATCGGACAACTTATCACCATGGGTAGCACCTTCATGTTCAGTGCTTGTGTCCATATTATGCTTATTGTCATTTCCATTCAATGAGGAAAACCTATTTCTTTCGCACAAAGAAGCAAACTTTTCCCGCACTGAAAGGATGCCTTTTGCTTGATCGATTCCATGGTTCCTTTCTGGCACAGTTTCATGAGGAACTAAACTTTTTGAGGATTGCATAATCCCCTTGATACTGCATAACCCAAGGGAGAGGTTCTCTCTTAGCTGTGACCCAACACGTAAATTTGAACAAACAGATATGTCTGAAGAACTCCGAGGAAGAAGTACAACTGAAGATCCCTTTCCAAGAATATGAAGCAGTTTATTGTTGTGAATTATATTCTTCACAAATTGTTCTTTAACCAGTGTTTCTCCTTCACCCTTTTGCTTATCTTTTAGTCTAGAACTCCGTGGTTTAGCACTGACGCTCACAGTCATTCTGCAAATAGAATCAGAAATGAGGCAGCTTATCAATAAAATGGCCAACTTCCATGTGAACTACAACATACTTGTGCCACCATAACACATACATCCGGCAGCAATAAGAGAAATTTTTCACCAGGGTGTTCTGTTATTTAAGTTATGCATAGAGAAGCAGAAGTAACTGGACATAACTCGAAACCAAATCAACATAGGCAATTGTCTTATATATACAGTGAATTTTCCACAAATGATAGAACCGAGTTTGTTTTTCTGTGAAAATCTAACCAGCAGTGCATGATTGAACACTTCAATCTAATGAAATTTCATCAAAAACTCTAATATGTTTCAGGTTGAAAAAAATCAATTTGAAAAAGGCAATATACAAGGAAAGTACTGCAAATAAATTACTATTTTAGCAGGCAAAGGAAAGTTGCAACAGCAGATGAAGCAAACCTTGTACATAATTCTAGTGCAAGATCATAAAGTAACTGGAAATGAGAGACCATTGGAGGATAATTAATTGAAGCTCTTCGAATAGCAGCATCATTAGCAACTTTTAACCATTCAGGAGTTGCAATATTGGCAGCCTCCCCACAATTAAACCCTAAATGTCAAAAATCATGAGTGTGAACAACAATTAAAGAAGAAGAAACAAATACTTCTGCAAAAGAAGAATACTGAATCGAAATGCAGAGGTTTAATACCATGACTGAACCCTGAATGATAGGCTCTTGGGAAAGTGACAACAAACTCGCCAGCATTTTGCACTAACCTGATCCAGAGCAATTAAGAAGTTACAACATACATAGATGAACTCAAGTCAGATTAGAAACATTGGCTTTTGTAAATCATGACTATTCCAAAAATTATTTTCAAAGTTCAGTTCACACTTTCCCATCTGTGGAGGAAAGAAAAATGAAATGATGTTTTAGGTCAAAAAGTGGCTCTTTCTCTTTCAGCTCATTAATGTACATCATCATCAATCAGGTTTTGAACCACTAAAAATAGACATGAAATCAGAGCTATTCTAATACCAAAGGTTGAGTACCCAGTAAAGTGAGAAGACAAGTTCATAGAATATAAAGGGTGGACATTGACAAGCAGAGTAGGACAGAAATGAAAAGATCACCTGCAGCATGGTACACCAGCACTAATAAATACTTCAGGTGACATAACCGTGGTCTTCTCCCCAAGAACTGAAAATGTAACTGATAGCAGGAAAATGAAAATGCAATTAGTTGATACCAATGCATTCATAAACATAAACTCATGAATCATTCTCTTAATCTCCAAAAAAAGAGTTGCCTTTCAGTTAAAATAAGCATGAGTTTATAAGCTATTTTAATAAAAAGCAGGCATGAAGAACAATTAAAAGTCAATAGCATAGCAATAGTCTCATCAAGCAAACAGAAGCCACAGAGAACTGTCTACTGTTCATAAACCTCATCATCCTCCTTTTTTCCAGATAAAAGAATTTGACTTGGATTTCATGGAAAATGTCTGTAATATATGTGTGCATAATCTCCTCAACTAGTACTTCCCAACTAACATGCCAAGCTTCCATCTCTAATTCATTTCAAGTGACAGCCTCATAGCCAAAGCAGCTACTGATATTTATAGCTAGTCAAAAGCAAAGGAATGTGAACTACTCTTTCAAGAAGACATCTTATGTTACAAACTATTTTCATTGTCCACCTAAGTGTGCTAAAAACACTTGCTGCTCCAAGATGAAGAACAATAAAATTATCACAATTCTCAAATCTGGCAGTATTTTATAGCCCATCCTATTAATTTATATTAGTTACTCAGAAAAAAACTCTCGACTCTCCCCATTCTTCACGATCATAGCATTATCCCATCCACCATATGACAAACTAATGCTACTAACAGTTGCATTTTGAAAATGCCCTATGCATGTTACTAACTTCCAATTAACATACCATGAACATAAATAACAAACAAGTTGGTTGTAATGCAGAAGAATAACAAACTCACCAAGTGGATTGATTTCTCCACCGTACCCATGATCTCTTACAACCTCCTCAAAAGCAACTGCAGCATCTTTAGGCACACCATACCAAGTCTTCCCTGCCCCCATATGCAAGTAATTCAAGCTATGCAAATCATGATCCTCTACATGCCAAGCAAACCAACTAAACATCATAGCAATATAAACCATAGGTGAAGTGACCCCAGGAATTTCCTCCTTCATGAACCTTAACAATGAGCCTTTAGCCCTTGAAACTCCCCTCATATTCCACTCAGTTTCCCCCACAGTAAGCCCTTCATTTATCTCCTTCCCCCCATTCATCTTTTTCACTGAAAAAGCAGAACCGGGCATGTCATTTGCGTACTCAACAGAGAAAGGTTTATCGACAGTAGCTTTCCAGTAAAGGGTTTCGATTTCTAAAGGAGAAAAAGCCGTTTTCTTCGAACATTTCTTGAAATAACTTTTTTCAAAGGATTTAGCCTTAGCTTCGAATTCTTGAAAAGTATAATTCTCCCCACTCTGCCACACGGGTTTCTGCACGGGCCGGGGCCTCCTTGGGCAAAACCCGATCTGTTGCTGACGGGTGGTGAATGTGGGTGAAGACTTGGAGGGAGAACGAGCAGCAAGAGACCTGTTGAGGTTAGCAATTGCAGCTTTTTTAGGAGCAGCAAGAACTGGAGGGACGATTTTGCAAATACCATACTTGGAAGCTTCTTTTTCAATTTTGAAAATGTAGGCAATTGGATCTTGGAATTCAGCTAGAGTAGGATGGTACTCTGGTGCTAATGGTAAGCTTTTAAGCCATTGAAAGGCTTCTGGTTGCTGTGGTGATGCTGCTGGTTCTGTCACCAACCCACTTGGAGCTGCCATCAAACAACAAAGTAGAGAAAAGATGTGAGCTTTCGGTGCGGGTTTCTCTTTGGATTTGTGGGTTTCTTTCTCATACAAAGTCCATTTCTTGGACTCAGAAGAGAGAGAAACAGAGGAAAAGTAAGGGGAAAAAAAAGAAGAAGAAGATGATCAGATTCTTTGCTTCATTTCACTTTTTTCAATACCTTGTTTATATATAATATTTAGCAAATGGGTTTTTTTTTTTCTTCTTTTTTCTTTTGTCTTTGTTTGTTAGTTTTTTCTTTTTTCTATACCAAAAACAATTATGATTTTGGGTTTTGCTCTGTTTTATTAATTACAGAGTGGTGAAAAATGGAGAGGGCAGGGCAGGGGATGGAGAGAAGCAGACAGAGGGAGTAGTAAACATGTGATGTGAGTGAGGTTTTATTCTGGGTTTGGATGACTCGCATAAATGACACCATATCTCTTCCTATTTACATTTTCTGCCAATTTTCTATTTTTCATCACAAAAATCCTCCCTTTTTGGATTTTTGATTTCGCATCATTCTTTACAAGTCATAGTCATTTCTACAGCTTCCTTTTTTCGTAAAAAAAAATAAAAAAAAAATATATATATATAAAGTCAATGAATATTGAAATTTAATGATTGTATAGCCGTCTTTATTTTTTCTAAGAAAAATAATTTTCAAGTTTTTTAGTTTCGATTAAAAAATTTAACAATTACAGTAAAAAAATTAAATATCATAATTTTCTTTTGTCAAAAAACCTAATGCATGTAACTCATTTGGGATGAATAGAGGAGGGTCTCGACTTGAATACTCTTCTTTGAGAATTCATTCTTGAATCCTTTAATCAACTTTATTGAATGTATCTGTTTAAATTATATGGATATATTTTTTTTATTAACATGATAATGTATTAACAACTATTTTTTTTAAAATTCATTCTTGGATCTTTTTAATCGATTTCACTGAATGTGTGTTTATTTAAATTATATAAATATATTTCTTTTCTTTACTAACATAATAATATATTAATAAATGTTGGCAGAAAAAAATGATATATTAACAATTGTAATTGTTTAAGTATATATCCTTTATACGTGGATAAAAAATTCAAGAATAATATATTAAAAATAAAGATAACATAGATTGATGATTAAATTGTGAAAGGAAGCCATATAATTCCATGCTTTTCATAATAAAGATGTTAATATATATATATAATTCCTGCACAAGTACATGTTTTTAAAAATATAAATTATTAAAATAATTTTTTATTAAATATATTATAATTTATTTAGTAAAAAATTTTAATTTTTTTTATAAATAATTTTTATTTATAGTTTATATTTTAAAAATATTTTAAGTTATTTTAAATCCGTTTAAACTCATGAACAATTCACGAATAAGTACAGCTTGAATTTAACTCGGTTATAAATGAATTAAAATAGAATTAAACAAAAGTTAATGCAGTTCAACTAGTTTATATATATATATATATATAACAAATTAAAATATATAATTTTATTATTAGTAATTTTAAATATATTAACTCAAATATTATTAGTTCAATATAATATAATATGTTTGTTAAAAAAAAAATATATATATATATATATATATAATATAATATGGCAAATGGGAAAAATGTTATCTTAATGTACCGCTCACAACGCATAAGTGTCATATTATCATCGTGCTAATTTGGTACTATACGAACGAATGTCACATCAGCAATTGTGATGATATTAATTTTTTTTATGTCAGAATTGACGATATTAATTTGATATGCCCATTAATGGTATAAATTATAAAAATTTATTATTATTATTATTCTCGTCCTCCTTTAGATGAAAACCAAATTAATAATTTGTTAAAAAAATAATAATAATAATCTTTACCCATTAATGTTCTCGAGTTTTACTTTTTTTTTTTTTTAACGAAGTTTTACTCTATTGGATTTGTGTATATTTATTTTTCAGCTTGTGGGTTTTACGTGAACGTGGTTAAAGTCGTTTAATTTTTTATGACAAGAAAAAAAAAAACAAATAAATTATTTATTTATCTTCTTCCAAATGTCTACACTTCTGTCATTTTAACTGTTCTCAACAAACTGGTCAAACGGAGTCTACAAAGGGACCAACCAAATGGTGACATGTCAAATAACCGCAATTAATGTCAACAGCAAAAGAAAAATTAAGATAGAGTAACGTGTCATACTATGATAGGCTGGTCTAATAATACGGTGGGCCACAAGCCAATGAGCCCGTCTAGGGAACAGGCAAAAAACCAGCTTGCACTGCAATTGTACACCGTTGTACACAGCGGTACAACCGAAAAAGCATCAATTCAGTTCGCCCTAGCCTTGCCAGCAGTGGCTGCTCTGCTCTAATGCCGAAGATAAGAAGAAGATACAATTTTCCAAATTCCAATTAATAGGGTTAGGGCATTGTTAGGATGTCAACTCTTTTTTTCCCCCTTTCTTATAGAGATCTATGTCATTGCAATGGCCTATTCAAATTATTGTACGTCCTGATCTTTAGTAGCAACTTTTTGCCTCATGTTCACAAAAAAAAAAAAAAAAAAAAAAATTCTGCCTCTGGATGGCATCTATTATACAAGATAATCATGATCTATATAACATATATTTCTAGTCACTCGATGTCTATAGATTACACATTGGGGTATAACTATGAAGCATGAGTTATTAAATATCAAATTTGTTTAGTGATGGTGATGAAATAAAATTTCATTTTTTCTACCAAAAAAATTGGGGTGTAGATTCAAGTCACCACTCCCCTACTAAAAGAAGCATGAAAATAACCAGCAAATAAAAAAAAAAAAACATTATGTGCTGCTATAAAGTAAACAAATCCTCAACTTTCCGTGTTAAAAATATATATATAAAGTAAATAAATAAATGATCATTGGTTACTGGTTACAAGACCATAATACCTACCCACTTCAAAGAAATCTGAAATAGGCGGCCAATGGTAGTAAAGGAGACTGCCTTTCCCAAACTTCCTCATGTAACACCTCCACATGATTATCCCCATGCTTCTACACCTTGCAGTATAAATTTTTTTGCCAACGTTTGCTATTGCTATTATTATGTAACAAAACTCTAGGCAACAACAAATGAATCCGCATTCCAACTAAATATGCATGTGATGGGCGTTTAGATTATAATCTTTAGATTCCATTACAACTGCAAACAACCCTAATCATAGAGTAAGTGCCCCTTCCTTATGTATTATCAACGTGGTGATCCATGGAAATGGTCCCACCAACAAAAAAAAAAAAGAGGAGAACTCGTCAGCACTCGGGAAAAATAAATAAAACATAAATAAGAGATTCCATTGAGTACATGTAGAAATTAGATGATAGAATAATCACAAAATCGACATGTACGAATATTAACTCTCCTTTGAATCAGAAACTGCAGGTGAAAGCTCAAGAGAAACTGGGCAGTGGTCGCTACCATAGAAACCTGCCAGGAATTCAAGATCAACTGAGATAGATCAACTTCTCTAAAATGGAAACTGAAGAGGGAAAAAATGGAGAAAAAAAACAATGGCAGTTCACCAAGCATTCGTACTTGTTTAGCTACCTTCCATTTGAATTTGAATGCAAAAATTACTCATTTAAATAGCCTTTTACTGTAGCATAAGTATATGACTCAAAAAGAGTAAAACTAGCAGATGCTCCATTGCTACTTACGAAGCAACAGGAGTCGATTACATATGCACATTTCATATCTGTTTCCGATTGACCAAGGCCATGGAGATGGTTTAACTGTTTTGACCAGAAAGAAAACTTATTCTGCACTAACATACCAACATTCATATCCCAAATCTATGTATAATAGACCCATTTGAACGCCTCAAGTCTTCGGAATCATAAAAACATATCCCTCTCAAGTGTTTATTATAAGAAAATATATACATGCACATCTTCAGCCACAGATCATTTGCAAAGATTAAGGACATTGGAGAATGAAAGCTATATTCCCATTTGCTTCGCTATCAGAGACAGCTGAAGACAGTTGACCATTAATCTGGCATGCAGGGATTAACTCTGCAGGGTTCTATTTTCAACTTATAAACATGGATTTCTCTAGTGGCCAGAGGGTTAAAAGTTACTATTACTACATTATATAACTGGATGAACGCTCATTACGTTTGGACAAAAAACAAACCTACAGCCAGATAAATTAGAAGAATAACGGTGGAAATAAAGTCTATGATCTTGGTTGCCAGGTCCTCTCATTGAGTAACCACTAGACCAAGACCTTTCTGGCTCAACTCATCAAATGGATGATAAAAAGACTTTCTGACTTCACTGGTATAAACAATTTGTATTGCATAAGGAAAAACAAATGACACCTTGCAATTCAATTCCTTGTCCATGCATCTCACACGAAATAATCCTATCCTTGAGTTTCTCTGAAACTATGAAATAATCAATTCGCATCCTTTTCCCTCGATACCTACAACAAAACCCCATATTATAAACTAAAAATTTATCACTTCACCTTAAAGCAGCAGCAATTATTTGAAACTGTCATTGCAAGAAAATTTTTCATTTTCTATAAGAAGATTAAAGATCATATTCAAACAGAATTACACAATAGTAAATATATTTAGCTGATCCGTGTGGTACTTGTTCATACTTTCCAATTGGGTTTCCAGACCATGAAAATCCACGCTCCATGTCCTTCTCCTTGTGCATAAATCTATATGCATCTATTAGCTTCCCCCTGCATGATATAGAATTCAAGAGAATGAAAATAACAAGGTGGGAAGACCAGTAATGCTGAATCTGATAGTGAAAGAAGTTAAAATGATATACCACTAGAACTATCAACTCGTCTAAATCTATACAACGGTAAAATTATCAATAAATGTATGGTCTTATGATTTCTAATAGCTAAAAAAAATCATGGTGGTACATTTTTAGTGGACGCACTCACTCTCTCAGAATAGCACCAAAGCGCTTCCTTTCATTCAAGGTAAAGCCAGGTTGCCCACAGTCCTGCAATGACAAAAGGCAAAGGCTATCAGAAATGTTTAGATATGACAGAGCATGCTAAACAGTTGGAATCCAAAGGATGTAAATAAATAAATAATTAAAGATGTCAAAAAAATAAAGACACATCCATGCATACATATCTAAGTTTCAGTGCAAACGACAGGAGACCATTTAACTTGACAAAATCTCGTAGCTAAAAGAATTGATCTCCTACCATCCCATTGCAAGTAGTATTTTGATGTCATCTTCCAGACTACAGTATTTATACTTCAGCCTAAATGCTTGGTATGATGAAACAATTCAATTCACAAGGACCAACCCCTTGAAGTATAAAACGTACAAGACTCAAAAGGAAAATTCTGTTGTGAGCGGTGGCTCATCTTTCTTAAAGACCTGGTGCCAAAGGCAATTTAGCAAGATCTTGCAGGGCAAAAAGTTGACATGAAACTGAAACATGCTAGAACATATTCAGAGAAATACTAATACCTCTTTATTAGGAGGAACATAACCATTTTGCTTTGCTGCACTGAAAAATTCAGGATGACTCACATCGATCTCCTCATGGCTGCAATTTAGATATCAAAAGCATACAATCATTGACAAGATTAACAAGTCCAGTATAAAAATTAGATACATACAGCAGATCTAATTGCAAGATCACTTTCTTGAAAAATAAATCCATATACCGATCCTATCCATTACTCATGGTGTCAGCAGCAACGATGCCAGGAAATACTAAGCAAAGAGTGTTCACATCTTAAAAAAAGTCAAAACAACAAATTTGCATTCATGCCCCCTAAATCAAATACCAGGGATATTTTACTTGATCCCATAGATCCTTTGTAGCTTGGGCTAGCTACAAAGTCAAAACTCAAAATATTACAATAACAATAACAACAACAACAACAAAATGACATGTTATATGTACAATGGAAAGAGGCGCAAAGGAAAGAAGGAGAAAGGAAAAGTTGAAAATCTAACCTAACATTCAGATCACCACACCATATAAGAGGCTTATCTGATAATTGCACAACAAACTCCGACATCCTTTTGTCCCATTTTCTTCTCCTTTGAAAAGAGTTCTCCTCCTCTTTCCACCCATTGTTTGGCACATATGTATTCAATAAACGAAACGACTCAAATTCGGCTAAAATAACACGGCCATCTGGTTCATGCTTTGTAGCTAATGACAAATAGAAATGTACAGGTGATTACTTCTTCATATGCAAATATGAGAAGAGAAGAAAAATGAAACAATTTCAAAGAAATAAAGCAATCATAAACAAATTAAGACCAAGTTTTCTTCCTCCCAACCGAAAGAACTTTCATATCAAGTGCATGAACCAAGAAGATTTGAACCAAACTACCTGCTCTGTCGAGAGAGAAAGAGACCTTTATAGGTTGAAAACATTTCTTTACCAACAATGCAGTCCCTGCATACTTTGAATCTGCAAGAGACCACCAAATTCTGAAACTTCCAAATGGTGGACTGGAAAGAGCACGCATCAATGTCTGCATGATTAGGCAAAAATTACAATAGGCAACAAGTAAACTTCAGTAATTTGACCTTCATTTGCAGTTTTTGAGTTTTACTTGCATGAAACTGTTCTTTATGCCTTTCCAAGCATGTAAGAAGATAGAGTGCATTTTCTAAAGAATAAGAATGTCCAACTTTTTTCTCAGCTTTTATCATAGTATATATGATTTCCAAGTTCCAAAAAATGATGTAAAGATAGATCCCTTGGACCAGTTTTTAATTTTCTGAAGAATTTCTTCCTACCTCCTATCGCTAGTGAAAACAAGATAAAAATTCCTCAAGCATGAAAATCTTAGAACTTTTATGGGTTGAAATCCCAATCCAAATTATAATTCATATCATTTAACCAAAAAATCTAATCATCAAATCAACAGGTGCATAAGTTTCAAATCATCTAGAGATCAAATTGACAGGTGCTTAAGTTTTAAATCATTTACAATTAACCTTGTAGGTCCTAAATTCACAATTATCCCATTTAGAGATATTATTACCTGCTTTTCCTCACGGGAAGAGCTTGTGTCATCTTTCAACTCTCCTGGATTTTTAGGTGCACCCTTTGAGCCAGCAGCAGGCATCCTTACTTCCTACATTAATGCAATATTAGGTAGGTTCTTGCTCACATAAATACCGAGCTGAATCAACTAAGGATTTGCCTGTAACTGAATCAAAATAAAGTGGCATCATATATGCTCAGAAACACGAAAAACATTGTGCAATAGATTAAACTTATATATAAAAACGACCTAAATTGATGAAGGAGACAGTAATGCCAAATAAAAACCCTTCAAAGCAAGCTATAAAGAGAAAATTTCATGTAAAGGTTTCAGCTTTACGAAGCAGGTTCTTGTAGAATCACAAAATCAAACTCCATAGCCCTAACTATAAAATACCCACTTCAAAACAATGCATATTTAACCAAATTGATCAAACTCGTATACATGATACAACCATAAAACAGAATAAACGGGTAACAAAGAGAAACAGGAACCTGTATGGCAATGACATCAGGATCAAAGGTAGAGACAAACTTGGTGAACTCAGTCCAGTCATTCTTGACTCGAAGAAGAAAGCTATTAGCGTTCCACGTAATAAATTTCAATGGCTCCTTCTTGTTGTTGCTGTTTTCACCATTGTCTTCTTGTGTGAGTGTAGGTTTTTTTGCAGACCCTTCTTTTTCTATTGGCTTAAAAAACCGCTTCATTGCAAAAGACTCAAAATCAAACTAAAAACTCCCAGCAAAACTTGTATTATATTGTATTATATTATGATTACGCCGTTGCCATTTATGGAAGGAGCATTGAGATGGAGCAAAGCTTTCCTTTGGAGCTAATTACGCAGTTAAATTTTAATTTTGCTTGGGTTTCTAATTCGCTTTATCAGTTCAGGAACAAAATAATCATTTTTTTTTGTTTATTTCTAAAAAAAAAACTTTTTTACTAAATTAAGAAAGGTAATTTTGGTTAAAAAAAAAAAAGATAATTTACGTTTTTTTAAAATAATTTTTTACGATGAAGTAGCTTAAATATATTAAAATTTTATTTTTAAATAGTTAATTTTTAAAAATTGATAAAATTATAATTCAACTATGTTAATTATATTTTAGTTAAGTCTAATGTGATATAATTAAACAGTGGTGTATGAAGTGGTATCAAATTAGTTGTTAATAAATTTTTATCGTTATTTTATTTGTATTTAAATTAAAAAATTTGGATTAAATTAAATTAAAATTTAATAAGTTCAAAATTAATTTTAGAACCCAACCCACAAAGATTTACAAAAGAGGAAGAAGATATGAGAATTCTCTAAAAGATGCTGGAACATTCTCTGAGAGGTGTTGAGAAATTGATAAAGCTTGAAGTTGTTATGTGAAGTATTTGAAACATTATGAATAGTTGTGGAGTTGGGGAAGAAGTAGTCTATAAACAAAGTGACACTTGCAAGTAAAAAACTAATGCTGAAGATTAATGATGAAAAACCAGTGAAATCAGTCTATAAAAGCAAAATGAAAGAGTAGCAGAAGATAGAATCGTTCATCAACAACAACACAGTCAATCATCAATAATAATCCTGAGAGCTTATCAATTATCGATCATCATATTTTTCATGTTTTCATTATCTTCTTATTTTGCTTAATTTACAAATATTTTATTGTTATAAAAATTTACGTTTTCCAATGTAATCAAGTTATTATAAATTTCTTTGCACATCACACACTTAAAATTTACAAAATTTATTATTGAAATTCAAGTAAATTGTGGTAAAGACGTTTATTTTACGTGATAAAACTTAAGTTTTATTTTGAGAAAATTAATTTTTGACACACCTACATTGAATTGAATTTAGTTTGCCAAAAAATACAGCATCAAATTTTATTTGAATCAAACTGAAATAATTAGAATTTAAAAACTTTTGATATGAGTGGTTAAAAAAAAAACTATAAGTTAGATCTTGGCAATTGTTATACCATATACTCTTGTTCATGTTGCAACATGAACCAAGGCACATCACATGTGCCACATAAAGAAGCCCACTTCTCTTTTG
The DNA here is from genome assembly GCA_949671775.1 of Mallotus repandus. NCBI lineage: Eukaryota > Viridiplantae > Streptophyta > Magnoliopsida > Malpighiales > Euphorbiaceae > Mallotus > Mallotus repandus. The sequence continues at coordinate 25,114 of CATIWM010280794.1, forward strand.
AACATGTCACGTTAACGGCAGTTAACAAACAATGCAACGTCTCTCGCTCTCCATATGAAACGCGACTCTCTGCATCCATAACTTGTCACTTCACGAAGAACCTCGCTCTCTGCAATTCTCTCATTCATCTCTCTCGTTTTCTCATTCCCTCGCTCTCAACATCCATCACGAAGCTTGCTCTTTCGTTCCTCTCTAGAGTATCTCAGCGGCGAAAGAATTATTATTTCGTCTCTATAACTTCGAATCTCATTTTTCCTATAGTAAGTAAACATCTTCTTAATATTTTGTGTTACTTAAATGCTTGCTTCCTACTTTGATGAACATCTTTTTCCTTCTTCATATATGCTTCTACTTTTCATTCATATAGATTCATCATTTAAATGAAACAAATTCATGAACTTTTACTTGAATGTTACATGACTTTCAAGCGCATGTTCACTGACCTTATGAACATGATTATTTAAATAATAGGTTCACAAATCTTTAAACTTGGATATGTAGATGTTGTTTTATGGATCTATTTTGTTTTATCTATGTTGTTTTTTATGGATCTATTTTGTTTTATGCACAATTCTGTGATAGGTTCATCAACTAAATGGTAAAGATTCACAATGTAGTTATATAGGTTCATCAATTAAATGATAAAGATTCACAGACCTTTACTCCCATGTTCATTGACTGAAAACTGACATTTAACTGCACATTTAACTAAAAATTCATTACTTATCATCTAAAAGATTCATTGAACTTTACATGCATAT
>CATIWM010280806.1:0-13120 GCA_949671775.1 Mallotus repandus
GATGATTAACTTCGTTGTTCACTTGCCTAAATATTTTCATATTTTTTAACAACCCAACTTAAATTTTTAGTATATCCTTGTTAGTTCTAGTGTGTAAACTCAAAGAGAAATAGTTGATATGTCATAAATCTTGTTTCTACCATTTACATTGTACCTTACACAACACCTTATATAGTCCACATCATAAAATCACTTGAGCTTATAGTCATATAAGATTTCCACTTAAATTTGTGGCTAAATTCAAGAAAAAGTAGGTTTGAACCTTATCTATTAACAAATTAACTTCGTCCTTTATTTGCTTAATGTTTTTAAATCCTTTGACAACCAAACTTAAATTTTTAGTATATCCTTATTAATTTATGTTTGCTAACTCAAATTAAGCCAGTTGATGTAACAAAAATATGTTTGTAACATTCACATCTCAACTTACACATCACCTTACACACTCTATATCACCAAGCCATATAAGCTTATAGTCATATCATATATCCACTTAAATTTGCAACTACAAAAGAAAAGTTAAATTTTAACCTAATTCATAGGTAGATCAATTTCATTCTTCCTTTGCTTAATTTTTTTCACAAGCTTTAATAATCTAAACACATTAATGTTTTCTTGTTTTAGTTCATCGTGAAATCAAATCATCCATGTTAATTCAACTATCTTTTCTTTCTTCTCCATTTTTGTGATAAGTTATACTCTCCTTTCACTGTATATATTTACTTATTCGAATACAACCTAATCACATTACTTTTTTTCGTTCAAATTCACTGGTAAACTCAAATCCTCTATCAATAATTCAACTTTTTTTTCTTTTTTCTCCATTCCTAAAGCTAGGTCTGCTCTCTTTTTGTAACATATTTTATTTAGCTCAAATGTGTTCATTGTGGCTTCTTCTACTTGTTTGGCTAAGGATATTATTATTAAGAGTAAGTTAGATAAAGATTTGGCTTAGTGTATGTGAGCGACCTTTTTTCGAGGTTCCTGAAGGTTAGGGTATTAGGACATTTTTTTGATTCTGAGGGACATGGCAACTCTGCCGGATGCTACATCCGTTCCATTTTTAGGTTAGGGACAAATGATTGGTCTTTGGGGGATGTGAGATGCTTTGTGATTAGAGTCGCTACCTGGTTTTTAGAAAATGAGGAAAAGGTGGAAGGGACGACATCGGGTCACTCAAGGAGTATCATCCCCTGCAGAGATTCTGAGCCCGGGAGATCTCATTTTCTTTTTTACTATTTCTCATTATGATACTCAATATATGGCTATCGCAGCACCCTAGTTTTGATAATAACAATTGATATATGAACAGTCACACAAGCACATTGATAATAATGGAAAGTACAAAAAATTTTAGCATAATTATTTACAAGGCTTTCCTAGTAAATACAATCGAAAAAGGAAAAGAAGATTACTGAAATGTAAATCTAGTCCTGATTTAAAAAAGACCTATAAGATAGAGGTTAACACAATTATCTGCAATTCCATATATTCATCCACTAGGACAATAGTTAGGCACGACAAAGATGATTTATACATCATGAATGATTAAACAGATGCACGTAGTTCATGCTCTTGCAGGAATTATTATAAAGCATTTCTAAATGATGATATAAATAATAATAAATAATGATGATTGCATCCTTGGACCGTAATATTAAATTTTTAGCTTAGATAAACTTTCATGTTTATTGAATGCATATCAATGCAAAATGATAGTTTATTATGAGCAAAACAAAGCAGAGATTATTCAATCAGCATGCAAGTTGCCAGTCTCATCATGCAATCATAATAATTTATCAACTACTGGTGGTAATAGAGTAAAATGCAAAATTGTAAAACAAAGGTACAAAAATGATTATTTGGTCCTCATATTCAACTGAGTTTGTTTGGTGTTTTTGAAGCTTTAGCTTCATGGGATTCTTAAGTTATCCACATCAAGAAGTTGAAAATGACATGTGTAATGCAAATTCGTAAACCTTTGAAGCGTTCTTTGAAAAAGATAAGGTGGGTTTGGTTCAAAAGTGGTCTAAAAATCCTACAAAAATGCAGTGGGTGAGCCACAAGTGTGTAAATTGGGACTCGTGAGTCTTCAAGTTTTACAGTGTTTTAGTGTGTGCTTTTGCTTTTTTTTTCAGCTTTTCCCCTCAAAATGGGAGGTAGAGACCCCTACTTAAAGGGAAAAGTGTCAAAAAATACGTGATCACGTGTCCCAAGGTGCATGTGTGTGCACTTTTTCACATGTACATGTGTACCAGAGCATATAATCATGTTTATTGCGCGTGATTATGCATCCTTGCACATGATCACATGCATTGGGCCTATGATCACGCGCTCTTGATCGTGCCCTTCCCGGGCTCCAATCGCGTTATTTTTGGGGTGTTTCTCAGGGTTTTTTGGACCTCTTAGATGCATTGCTGATGTCTATTTTATCAAAATCGACTTCTATTTTCACGCATGAGCATAATGTGTTTAGTTGTGGTCACGCGCTATGAATTTGCTCATGCGCTACTTTCTGGGATTGCGCGCACTATTCCGGGGTCACTTCTAGAAATTTTTTAGGCTTTTGGACGTCTTTAGAATGTCCATTTTATTAAAATTGGCTTTCAATTTTCACAAAGTTGAACTTCGGTCTTGTGAGATGAACACTAGTTTGGCAAGTTGCACCTTTTGAATGTTTATTGTTTGAAATGAGCTACTTAACATTCTGATAATTCATAATTCATAAAATCAGGGTATGGCTTAATGATTTGGTAGCCGGTTTTGCTTAGTTTGAGCTTTTTAGAGTCACGGCACGCTTTAGAGGCAGTATGAATGAATAGACACTTGTCATATTTGGAAGGATATTTTCATCATTGGACCTTGTTGGGACAATTAAAATTTGATGTATGACAGTTGCCCCTTGCTTTGCATGTGTTAAATAGCCTCCTAGTACTGATGTCAATAAATGCAAAGTAATGCAGAGATGCAAAATGGTTTTCTGAGGAGAGAGGCACTTACTTGAGTGTTATATTATCTTTGGACGTCTGTCTGGTTTTTGTTGTTTATGATTCAATCTTCATTGTTGCTTGGTGATTTGGCTCTCATACAAGATGTAGTTTGGGACACATGCAATACGTATTTTAGGGTTCACACAAGAATGCAATTTAGGGTTCACAAAAGATGCAATTTCGGGATTCATGCAAGATACAATTTTAGGATTCATACAAGATGCAATTCCAAGATTCATACAAAATGCAATTTTAGGATTCACACAAGAAGCAATTCCAAGATTCACACAAGATGCAATTTTAGGATTCATACAAGATGCAATTCCAAGATTCACATAAAATGCAATTTTGAAATTCACATAAGATACATTTTCGGGATTCACACAAGATGCATTTTTGGAGTTCACACAAAATTATAATGATATATGCGAGATACGAGATACAGTGTGAGATGTATAATGCAATGCAAAATGCAAAATGCATGATGCATTTTCAAGATTTATACAAAAATGAATGAAAGTCTCACACGAACGTGGTAGTGATGCTTTTTTTTTTAATTATGTAAAATGATGCAATTCGGGATACATGTGTAATGATGTGATTCGAGATACACACAAAGATGCATTTATTCACACAAGATGATTCAAGCGAGTGAGACAAGTACATGATAGTGATATGTAATCAGGCACATAATATGCAGGCATGCATATACAAATGCAACGACCACCCCTTTGGGCATCGTACTTGATACTCCCTAGCAGTATCTAGGGTTCTTAACATTCTCTAGCAATGTTAAGGGATACTTAACACTCTCTAGTAGTGTTAAGGGGTTTACTAGCAATGCTACCCTCACCTGATTAGGGTTTTGAGTAGTGCTAGGATCACCTAATTGGTGTCAACATCTCCTTCACCTATTCAAGGTTGTTAAGTAGTGCTACAATCACGTAATTGTTGTCATGTAAAGTAGCAACGCTACCTCACCCGATTAACACTCTCTAGCAGTGTTAGGGGTTCTTAACACTCTCTAGTCAAGTTAAGCATATTTGACACTCTTTAGCAGTGTTAGGGGTTCTTAACACTCTCTAGTCATGTTAAGCATATTTGACACTCTTTAGCAGTGTTAAATATGATTTGGACCCAATTAACACTCTCTAGCAATGTTAAGGGTTCATAACACTCTCTAGTCATGTTAAGTGTATTTTTTGACACTCTCTAGCAGTGCCTAATACTACTCTCACCACTTTTGGTGTCAAGAAGGAGCGATCAGTTGTGATTATGATTGTGCTTGGTGCAATTGTGATTTGTGTGTTTGTGATTTGTGTTTTTTTACCTTTTTAGTTTTGTAGCAGGTATTCTTGGATCTTGATGAATTCTTATTAAATGTTCTTGTATATGCTTTCCTGATCTCAATTGTTGCTGAAGACTTTTGGATTTTTATTGGTTGGTTGCAGTTCAAAGTCATTCCTTTATTTTAATCTTCTTGTAGATGCTTCTTGATCTTGATCAGTGATGATGATTTTTGAGTTTTATTTAGCTAGTTGCAGCACAAAGTCCTAAGATGACACATATAAACATGTGAGCATGAGTTTATTATTACTTTATTTGAAAAGGATTTTTTACTCTTGAATTTATACATTGAATTAGTCATGGTTAATTGAGTGCTTCTATTCTTGAATTCTTGCTATTGATCCATTGATGCCAAGAGTTGTATAAATTAGAGCATTTAACCTATCTTAACTATGATAACCTCGGGTTAATACTTATCTCAGCAATTAAAAAATATGATCCACAACTCATGGTAAAGACTGTTTATGTTACCAAGTGAAGAGCAAGCTTCCCAAGTGAATTTTGAAGAATGTAGCGAGGTGAAACTTATAAATAATGTAGATGAATAGAATAAATTTCAATTATCAAGAGGCTTTTGAGTAGGAAAATGATAACTGACCATACATTATTTATTTGCTCTTGCAGGGATCTCCTTTCTTTGGTACCCCCTCCATTCCCGTATTAATAAGCATGGATACCGCCGAAAGGTTGCACAAAGATTTATTATTATATTTTTTTTGCTTTGCTTTGCTTTCCCTACATTTATTTTCATCTTTCTCTTCTCAACCATTACCTGCCTTCTGTCACTGAGCGTGAATGCTGTCCAGGAGTTCTTTGAATATTAGTACTCAATTTTGAGCATTGGAATATATGAGTATGGTCTTGAGATCACTAGCCTCTCTAAAATTTATCTTGATAGCTATAATTTATTTTGTTCATCGACGTCCTTTATGGGTTTTATCTTGCGTGTTCTTAATCCATCTAGGCGGTAGGCAAGCATTAGGCTGATTAAAGATTAGAAAGTCCTTACTTAGAGTTATTAATTGTGCTTAGGAAATCATGAAATGATCATTAAAGGAAGATTATAATAATTGAAATCAGCTAAATTAGCTCTGATATATACAATTCATGGTAGAGATGAAGTTTGCAAAAATGCAAGAAAAGAGCCATTATTTTTTTATTTTATTTTCAATGTATGAATGTTGATGTAGATGCATGTATTAGAGAAAGAAGGAAGAGGCCACTCCCTGGTCTAAAGGTGGTGTTAATGGTGACACTAGTCGATTTATTGTGTTTGATGTTTTCTGTTTGTCATTTTTGTTGATTTGTTGATGTTGTCGTTACTGCATATTGTATGCTTTGAAACTATAGCCCTTGCTATATTCTTATGGTTATAGCTCTTGCTATATTGTGTAACCCTCATTGTGTGGCTTATGAATGGCTTTCTCCTTTACATGCTTGGATTTGCTTTAACTTGCATGATTGCTTTAGCCTTTTATTGCATTGCTTTTATTGATTTGATGTTTCTTACTTTTGCTCATTGGTGCAGTTCCTCTTCCCTGCGAAATAAAGGAATTTTATTTAGTGTTTGTTTATTCATAGAATAATTCAAAATAGGAGTTTATTTTGACTTCCCTTTTGGTAATTTGGCACTTATTATAGTGTCTGTTGTTCTTATTGTAGCTCTTATCGTAGTGTCTGTAGCTCTTGCTTTATTAGTTGTAGCTCTTGCTGTAGCATATGTTATTATTGTTGTGATTGTAGCTCTTGCCGTGGTGTCTGTAGCTCTAACTGTGATGACTGTAGCTCATGTTATGTTTGCAGTGTGTCCATATGCACGTATACATATGTACTTTAAAGTGTGTGCATGTTTCTTAAAAATTTTGCATATTTCTTAAAGTATGTGCATGTGTCTCGAAGTGCATACACAGGCATATCTAAAAGTGTGCATTTGTCTTATGTGTCTTGAAGTGTGTGCATGCACTAGATGGAAATGCTATAAAGCAGTGATGTTATAGTAATGATGTCATCATTTGTCATGTTGTGGATATTATTCTGGTGATGTGATGATGCAACAATTGTAGATATGATATGCTTGTGTGATATTTTATTTTTCTCTTTTCTTGAACAATAATGCAATTTTTTGAGACAGTGATGTCAAATACAGTGTCCTAAAATCTACAATGCTCGTGTTTGCATGGTTCATGCGCATTCTTTGTTCGTCTTTTCAGTAAAATGCAAGTTCGGGACCCTAGGAGTGCATGTGTGAGGGTCTAGGTGTGGGCATGTGTTAGTTTTAGAGCGCGTGAGGGTCGAAAGGGTGAGTGATCATGTACTTGGGGCATGTGATTACACATGATCACACACCTAGAGCATGATCACGCACCCAAGCATGTGGTCATGCGCTTTGAGGCATGTCCGACGTCCTTAAATTGAACTCATTTTTGAGTTTGGGGTGGGTTTTACCTATTTTTTGACCTTTTATAACCCTTTTTGAATTTTCATAGTGTTTTTCTTTTATTTTCTTCTTCTGTTGTTGTTCTACTACTCTGCACCGTGCAGGAATTATGGATTTCCCTCATATTCCTGAGGATCTTGGCGACTTTGACAATGTGAACATTACTTCTTTTTCTTTTAATGACTTTGGTTTAGAGGATGAGGTGGTTTTTGGACAGTGGTGTAAGGACTTCTTCTGCTGCTAGAGTTATAGAGGCTACTGGGACCAGTGGTGGAGCCTCTTTTTATCCATCTCAACTTTCTCCAGGAGATTCGATTCCTATTGTCTATTGTCTTGAGACCCATGCTTGGACTATTCATCATTGCCTGGTTACTTAACTTACTTGGTCATTGTTCATCCCTTGTTGTGATAGCTCTTGTTGTAGTTTTATCTCTTGCTGTAGTTTAGCTCTTGCTGTAGTTTAACTCTTGCTGTTGTTTAGCTCAACTGTGGTTTTGCTCTTGCTGTTGTTTACCTCTTACTGTTATTTAGCTCTTGCTATAGTTTACTTTTGCTATAGTTTAGCTCTTACTGTAGTTTCAGCTCTTGCTGTTGTTTAGCTTTTGTTGTTGTTTTAGTTCTTAGCTTTTGTTGTTTACTTTCTTAGCACTTGTCGTAGCTCTAGCTGTTTGCATGCGTACTTGTTATATGTTTTGCTTTGGTTTTAGCTCTTGCTACTTGTTTTCAATACTCACTGTCTGTATAGCTTTAGCACTTGCTATTTGTGTAGCTCTAGTTGTCTGATTTTAGCACTTGTTGTATGTGTAGCCTTAGCTATTTGATGTTAGCACTGGTTCTCTTTGTAGCTTTAGCTTTTTGATGTTAGCACTTGTTGTTTGTGTAGCTCTAGCTATCTGATGTTAGCACTTATTGTTTGTGTAGCTCTAGTTATCTTATTTTAGCTCTTGCTATCTGTGTAGCTCTACCTGTCTGATGTGAGCCCTTACTATCTATGTAGCTTTAGCTGTCTGATTTTAGCATTTGCTGTTTGTATAGCTCTAACTGTCTGTGTAGCTCTAACTGTCTGTGTAGCTCTGGTTGTTTGTATTTTTGCAAAAATGATGAAAAGAGATGTTTTAATATCTAATGAATGTTATAACTGATTTACATGTTGGTTGTAGTCCTTTGGGCTTGTCATTCAACTGCCTAGTAGCTTTAATAAGGTTAGCTCATACTATCAGGGCCTTCCACCGTGTGTGAAGCATAAGGTTGCCAGGAAGGGCTTTGATGGCATTATTTCTACTCTTACTTACTGGTCATATGCATCGAGTCAGGCTATGATGTGTGCTCTTATTGAACGATGGATGGATACCACCCATACATTCCATTTGCCTTTCAGAAAGATGACATCACTCCACTTGATTTTCCAGCCATTACAGGGATGAGTTTTTTTGGGAACTTATCCCTTTCAATAGTGAGGTGTATAGCTCTATCATTATGAGGAACAGATGGTTGAAGGATCTGTTTGATGTTACTGTTTCTAAGAAGTCTAGCTGCTCCTCTTTAATCTAGTATAAACAACTTATGGACAAGGTTAGGTTGAAGTATGATGCGGGTCGTATTAACTCGGAGTAATTAGCCAGGCATTTCTTGTTCTACCTTCTTAGTGTCATTATCTTTTCGAATGCCTCCGGCACTGACTTCTTGCAGCTGTTACCTATTCTAGGGAACTTGCGGGATCTGCTGAAGTATAGTTAGGGCACAACTGCTTTTACTCACATGTATTCTGGCCTGGATGTGGCTTGTAGAGGATGCTAGTGAATTTGCAACTGCTTGTTCATGTTGGATGTGAGTATGGTCATTTTCTTTTTGGATTATTTCGTCTTCGATTGTTCTGATTCCTTTCTTCCTGACAGGTTTGGGCTTATGAGTTTGGGGTGCTTCCTCATCCCACTATTGAGTGCTTGCCTGAAGGTGGCTTCCCGCGTCTTCCATAATGGATTAGGAAGACTTCTGGTTTGATCGAGAGTCCTACAGAGGTGAGGGGTTTGTTTAGTAGGTTGGCCCACAGTCAGGTATGGTGCATTTTGATTTCGCTTTCTCATTCTTTGACAACCTTTTTCTTATATGTTTCTCAAGCAGATTTGTCCCTGCTGATGGATGGAGCGATAGGACTGGTCGATTGAGATGGGGGTGGCTTGGCGCCTGACACAAATGAGGGTTTTGTTGACAAGGTGTGGTAGCTGGGTAAGCGGGTCTATCGCTGGTGGGATGGACCGTTCATGAGGAGAGTTCTTGTAGCTCCTCCTGGAGACATATTTTGGGGTCAAGAGCTTATTGGAGAGGAGCTAGGCATAGCTGAGAGAGGGAATCCTTTTGAGGATTTCATAGAGGGAGCTAATTTTTGTTATATGATTACTCTAGTGCCATAATTGATTGATGTTATGGTTGGTGAATTTGTTCCTCCTCCACGTCCCCAGGCAGATCCTTCACAGCCTTCAGGTTCTAGAGTTGGGACCTCATGGATATCTCAAGGTCGCTCTGCTTCTAGGGTAGCATCTTTTGACCCGGTATGCCCTTGAGCCATGTTTTTTCTCTGTTCTCACATAAGCATGTAACAAACTTTGTTAGTTTTAAATAGTAAATGACATGAATTATGAGAGTTTATCTGTAGTATTCTGGACGTTGTCGAAGGAGATTAGTTTCTTCTCGTTTTGATAAGGAAAGTGGCCCTAGAACTTAGGGGGTAGCACATGCCAGTGGTGTGGGATCTAGAGGTGTCGTTCTTGGTGATTTTATGAGTGTCACACCTCTGATGTTGTACAAGCTTTCAGTTACAAGAGCGATTTCTCATTACCTAGAGCGGGAATACCACCGTCGAACGTAGTGCCTGCAGACGCTACTTATGTTAGTCTCTTGACTCCGCAAGGGTTTCTTTCTTCCCTTAATTTGCATGTTATCCGATTTCTTTTGCTTTGCAGGGGCCTATTTCCACTCCTCAGCCTTGGTGTACTGCTACGATTAGTGCGCAAGAGTATTTCATGGAGTTCACTAGCGCACAGAGCATACTGCTTTCTTCTTTTATCAATTTGTACATGTTTTATGTGAATGCATGAATGCATGAGATGTGATCCATGATGTTTATCTAATGTAGAGTGAGTATATTCATGCTGGTCGTGAGTGGGAGAGGGAGCAACCATCTTATCATGAGCAAATTGATTAACTGTATATGCAACTAGTAGCTTTTTAGATGGATACAAAAGATGCGGTGCCTAGCTCGGGTGACGGGCATTCTTGACTAGATTTAGCTCTTGTTCTTGGTAGCACCCATAGCTGATGTAGTCATTTTTAGGAGGCTAGGTATGGACTTTTTGCTATGGCTTTTTGGTGTTGTATTATTTCCCCGAGGTTATGGACTTAGGTGTTACATCTGGGCATTTGTCCCATTTGTTGTAGCATTTGTTTGTGTCATGTGATTGTTGCTTTTGCATGGCTTATCGTACCCTTGATGACTGACTTTATGCTCTCTGATGATGATTGTAGCATTTGTGCATGTTGTACCTCTAGATGATGACCATGTACTTATATGTTATGTGAATGTATGAATGATGATTATGCCACATGTTGAATGGTAGCTTATTTCTCATCCTAGAGCATGTATGTGAGTGCATATGAATGGAAACAAAATAATTTTTATCTTGAGCTTTGATGCATGTATGCATAGGATGATGGTTTTGGTATGCCAATAATAATAACATTGGCTTGCACTCTTAAGGCATGAGTCATAGGTTGTAAATAAGTATGCTATATGATTGAGGTGAGAGTTAGGCTTTAGCTTCTTGAGGAACTACGAAAATGGGCTTTCTCTAGAATGTTGGGTCAAGGTCCTTTAGGAGAGTCAGACGATCAATAACTCTTAGCCAGAGTAATTGAGATCAGTATTAATAGCAAAAAGGTCAACACATGTGAGGGAGAAATAAGGGATCTTGATGATAGTATGCTGAACTAGGCAGAATGCAAGTTTAGCAGCTTGTCTGTTTGCACTCCTTATAATCTAATGATGAATTGGAGATTTGCTTATAATAATTATTCATTCAAGTACATGCCTCATATTATTATTTCTTTTCTACCCCCATTTGCTTAGGTGGTTCTATGCACCTAGCTGAGCTTTTATCTTTTGTTCTTTCTTTTCTTTTTTCTTTTCTTTTTTTTTATTTCTTCTTTTTTTCATCATTTTTTTTAATGAGGCTGTTGCGAGAATTGAACACTTGCAGTTTCAATGGAGTGTGAAGTAACTAAATACAATAAAAAGATTATAAATAAACAAAGGATTTAGCATTCCACTAAGATGTCTGATAAACCACATAAATATTCAGCACTAGCAAAATAACAAAATAAGGGTTCATTATTTACATCAAATAGGAGTTTAATAACTTTCGCTGAGGATAATTTTCCATGGTTCTCCTTCGCTTTTCCTTCTCATGATGATCAAATGCAGGTTTGTAAAGGACTAGTAGGATTTGTGAACCAAGTGCCTCATTACTTCCATGAGATTCATATGTCCCAGAGGAGGTAAGTTCTATCTCTGAAGGTGTTTGTAGTGAGACTGGATAGTTAGAGAGTGATCTATTTTTAGTGCGGGTACATCTTTGTATTCGGGTAAAGGGCTAGTTTTGACATTAGGACTCTCTTCCAGGTCCTTAAGTTTCCTGAAGTCAATCAGATCTTAAACTATGCATTCAATGGTATAACATTCATCATTGGTGTGTCCTGGCATTTGGTGATGGGGGCAGTATAGATTAAGGTCTATTTGGGGTGGTATTGGATTTGGTAATGTTTTCAGTTTACGGGGTTTCACAAGGTTTCTTTATTGAAGCATTTTTAAGATCTTAGAGAATGGTTGGTTGAACTTTGAATATTTTCTACAGGTCGGAGGAAGATCAACTGCAGGCAAGTCTTAAAACTCTAGATGTAATGGATTATAACCCATCGTGTTCTGGTTAATCTCTCTAGGTCCTTTAGCTTTATCAAGCTCAGAACAGTAGGGTTGCCTAGAATGACCTCGTGAGAACTTGTTCATGAGTGTAAAAAGCTGATTGAAGCCTTCGATCAAGGTGTTGGTGTTTTATTTCATCATAACCTCAAACTAAGTGATCTTGCAGGATAGTTCTCAAATTTCCATTACCAATTCAGATTCAACTGCACTTACTATCTTGGAAGAGGATTGTAGACAACCTTCTTGGTAAAATTTGCAATCATCCTCCATATCATTAGGCATGGTCATGACTTCTTTTACCTTGTTTGACTCAGAATTAGGAGTGTCAATCTTGCCACTTAAGAAAATTGTCTCATATTTGAGGTATGGGGTTTGGTTGAGGATATTCTTGATTTCAGTCTGAACAATGGTCTTAATTTCAGCTTGAAGGATGTTGATTAAGCCACCATTAGCTATAAATTTCTTCATGTGCTCTTTGAGTAGGTCATCTAGACTTTCAATCCTAAATTGCTCGGTCATTTTGAATTCTAACCATTTCTGGCTCTCCCTTTGGGGTTAATTTTTGAGTTTGTGGCTGCATAAATGATGGGGCTAGTGCAACCATCATGAAATGCATGTATGAGTATAATTGTTATGAGGTGTATGCATGGATGCATGATGTTATTCAAAAGGATTAGATTAGGATGAGGAATAAGGACAGCATGAATGCAGGTTATGTCATGTGCTATGAGATATTTATTGATGTTTGGAGCCTTATTAGGAATGCATATGATGTTCTTTGAAAATAAAACCTACCAAAAGAGAAAGGGTTAGTAATCAATAAGATAAGCTAAAAAAAAGGAATTATTGATGCTTGTCATGCCATAAGCTGTAGAAGAGCCACCATATGTGCATGACATGGCCATATAAAGGGACAGGGTGAGAATATATGCATGGGATGTCTATGCAAAAATATAGGATGGCTGTAGAAAACTGTGGTTAGTGTATGATATTTACATGTAAGCTATATATGCACAACTAAAAGAAAAAGAATAAAACTGGTTAATATTTCCTGCACAAGGAACAAACCATACACATATAAGCTCTTGCTTCCAACCTTATCACTCCACAGGGTTATTGAATCTCTTTCCTAGGTGGGATTTAACCCAATAGTTAGCATGTGACTATGGTTCCGCTCTCAGACTAGGCTGTTTCAATTTATATTGATTAGACACAAAAGGTAAACTAAGGAACAATGCTTAAACACACTCGAGCTAATCACACAATGTCAATGCGGGGACCAATTGTTGGGTCACAAATGAAGTCTATAGTCCGTACGCGCCCGTGTGCGCAGGGGCTATAGCCAACAAAAGGGTCCCATTTTATGTCCCT
>CATIWM010280881.1:0-11534 GCA_949671775.1 Mallotus repandus
ATGATTTTATCAAATAATTAATATTAATAAACTTTTAAGTATTAGCTATCATCAATATTTGATACCATATATCTGTATCCTACCTTCCAAAGGATTATAACTCTTTAAGGAAAGGACATCCAAAGGGAAGAATACTCAACTTTATAAGGAAAAGAATGTTAAGTTCTATAAAGATAAGGACTCTCATCAACAAGGAATCTAAATCATACCAGGTTTGAGTAAATATTTTCCTTGCATATACCTCTCCTCTCTATTCATTATTCACAACATTGTCAACACACACATAACACCCTTTACATTCAATAGTTTCTCCTCAAATCTTTTATTAACTTAAGTATCAGAGTGTTTGTGGAGAAATCCCCCACCAATTTACTTTGCGGGTAAATTACTATTACCTGCTTGAGGTTTGGCTAAACTAATTACTTCATCCATACATTTGTATAAGTCAATTAAATATCCCCTGACATTTGATACCATGAACTATTTTTCCCCTCGGTTAAGTAATTTAAGAATATTTTGTTAGTCAACAGAATAAACAATGGTCAAAAGTGTCAATAATTATAAAAATTCCAAAATTACCCTTAATTAATTAAGAATTTGGAGTGATTAATATGTATAAATAGTTCAGTGACTAAAATGCACATTTGATTAAGAATAAAATATCATTTTAACTCCTTGAAACTTCATCACTTCTCATCCGTACCCTCTCCTCTCCTTCACCCACTCATCCAGACCGCAGACCACCACTACCACCACCACTACTCCTCTGCCATAAAGCAACACAATCACCACCACTCTCTGACAAAGCAACACCACCACCCCACTCTGCTAGAAATCAATACCATCATTCTCTTCTTTTCTCTTTGCACCACCACCACAAATCAACACCACTGTTCTCTTCTCTTCACACCAACACCACAAATCAATACCAAATCAACACTAACACCACAAATGCACAAATCAAAAAATAAAATTTCTCAAGTAATTTCATTCAAATATTGTTGTTAATGTTGTCGTGGAAGTCATCGTCGTCTTTGTCTTGGTCTCGGTCTCAACGGCGTTCATCGAGGAAGTGGGCGATGGTGAAGACCTATTGAGATAAAGGCAGTGGTGGTTGTTGCCATTGTCTTCTCTGGCTCCTCTCTTCTCTTTGCCATTCTCTCCTCTTCTCCGTCTGTTGCTGCCGTCTCTAAAAAGGAAGAAGTAGATGAATCCACCTTCTTTTCTCTGTTGATCACTGCCGTCAAACCATGATGATGATGACAATGTGGATGGTGATGGAAGAAGAGTGATCGTCCTTCGCCATTCTCCTCACCGTGAAGAAAAAATGCAGATGACAGAAGGTGGTGGCTGGACAATACAGATGGAGCTACAGTTTTAAATAATCTTTTATTTTTTTCCTTTAATTATCAACTATCAATGAGTTAGAAAAAAAATTAGGTAACTAATTCATAATTATCAATTATTGGTGTCTTTTAAATTTATTAATTATTCAAAATATTGATTAATTAGTTTTTATTTAAAAAATAAATAAAAATATTAATATCAATAATATGTAAAAAAATAAATAACTCTTGGTATGAGTTTAATTTTTATTAATTAATTTCTATTGATAATATAAAAAAATATAAATACTGCAAAAATAAAAAAAAATGGATGCCTTGATCTTTTTTATGATTTATAATAATTTTAATTTGTGAGTTTAATTTTTAGTAAAATTAAATTTCACTTAAATTTGATAAATAATTTTTATTTTATTATTAATTAATTTTGTTGATAATATAATTAAAAATACAAATATTAAAAAAATAATAAAAATGGATGCCTTGTAATTGATGCCTTGATAATGCAACTCAAATTATAAAAATGAAGGAAATATTAAAATATATATTGGGCAAATTAATAATTTTAGCTCAACTTAACAGAATATAATGAAGAAATCTAACAGAGGGAACAAATGGTTCACGGTATCAAATGTGAAGGGATATTTAATTGACTTATGCAAATATATGGATGAAGTAGTTAGTTTGGCTAAATCTCAGGAGATAATAGTAATTTACTCTTAATTTTCTTCTTTTATAGATGTGTGTGCAGAATTTAAAAAATTCCCGAACAAGTTATCAATATTTATTAGCTAATAAGTACTAAATAGTGACAACAACTTAGTCAAACAATATGTCAAATATATAAAATAATTATTAAATTATATTTAAATAAGTAGAAAATGCTCATGAAAAACTTCAAATTACAATTGACGTAAATGACAATTAATAGATATTTGAACAGTTATCAGTTACTATTTAAAAATATAACCAAACACTATATCATATAATGCTTAAAATTGAACAACTATTAACGGTGTATGTCAGTCCATATAGAAATAGTAAAATTTTTCCTCCTTCCCATAAATTTAAATTGCAATCATTTTTTAAACATGGGTATAAAGTATCTTTTCCTCCTTTGCTCGCTTTTTCCCCATAAGCCAACTCCAACTCAAAATACTAAAGTGGTGTAAGTTTTGCACTACTTTAGTGTATTTATAGTAATTTGATTTGCAATTCATAACACTAATGTAATAACCCAAATTTTTCGTTGTTATTATTATTATTATTAATATTATTATTATTATTATTGATATTTCTTATTATTATTACTGTTATTGTCATTATTAATTTTATTGTTATTATTATTGTCCTTACTATTCTTATTATTTTTTTTATCATTATTAGTGTATATATATATATATATGTTTATGTTTGGGAGAAGGTGCAAATAAGCCCCTAATGTTTGCTCCGTGGAGCAAATAAGCACCTAAAGTATTTTTTTTGGAGCATTTAAACACAAAATTAAGTTGTCTCTATATTTTAAGCCCCTTGACTAATGGAGGCTTTTTAACCCAATAAACATCGTTTGTAAAAGATATGATGTGGCAATCATGCAAAGGTTCACTCTATAAATGAATGACACGTCACCTATTTTGTCTCTGCAGCAGTTTGGATTTACCACCATAGAGTACTGCTCTTCAATGGAACATTACAAAGCAATCCCCAAAATAAATGGCCTTGCAGGTTCAAATCTTGAAGAGAATCAAATAGAAACCAAAACCCATTTCGATCCTTCCCTTTTATTATTATTATTATTCTTCTTCTTCTTCTTCTTCTTCTCCAACCGATCTTCCTCCTCCGCCACAGCTTCCCTTTCTCCTCCTAAATTCGAAAACCCTAGAAAATTAATCAAGCAAATTGACAGATCTAACCACCATCCACCTCCACCAAATACCCCATTTTACCTTTCATCTAACAAACCACCACCACCATCACCACCTTACACCCACCTTTGCAACTGTCATCCCAAAGCGCTATGATATCCACCTGAAACTAGACCTCTCTACCTGCAGATTCTCCGGCACTGTTTCAATCAACCTGAAAATCATATTTAACACTAAATTCATTATCTTAAACAATGCTGACCTCTCTGTTAAGTCAACTGTTAAATTCACATCCTCTAGTTCTAAGGTACTTGTTTTTACCTTCAATCTCTTCTAAAAAAAAGAAACAATGAAAGTTACGTATTATAGATCAATTACTTGAGTTGCTTATTGTGATTATTATGGAAAAAATAGGTGTTTGATGCTATGAAAGTTGAATCAATCGAAGCTAATGAGATATTAGTGTTGCTCTATTACCACTTAACAGAATGACATTTTTGCACAAGAGAATGGCGATGATAGCTTACAGTTTCTATTTCCTTTGGAATGAAAGTTACAAGAAGGTAGGAGCAGTGGATTATGGTGGTGGCGGGTGGTCTTGAAGTATGTTGGTGGTGTTGATGTGACTTGTTTAAAAGAAGATCAATCAATTGCTGGGAACACTTGTCATTTTGGATTTTTTCACTACTAGTTGTGTACCATGATTCCTCTCATGTCAAGCTTAATGTTCCCTATATTGCTGGCCTCAAAAGCAATGGTTCCAAGTCTCTCATAGAAAAGGAAGCTGACCCAAATTATAGTTGTTGCCTAAATGACACTACTTTTTCTTTCCTTCTTCCTGTGAGTTCCTTTAAGCCATTACTACAATTGAAGTTCATTCCTTTTTCCATTTTGCAATTTTTTTACATTCAAAACTACAGCTTTGATTTTATCTGCTATTAACTTCAAATTTGATTTTGGGTTTAATTCATTTTTTATGTTTCTCATCTCTAGTATCAATTCTGTTCAAATTTTAGTAATTTATTATTGGTGCTGCTATTGTTATTATTAAAGTATGTTTCTTGTTAGTTAGAAATTGCACTAATTATTGTTGATGCCATTGCACTTCAAGATCATAACCCTGTGTTAAAGCTTGCATTTGAATTTAAATCAATTTGCTTGATTGATTTTTTAGGATTTTTGAATTTTGGAAGGAGAAACAGGAACATTTGAAGCTTTTGATGGAGAAGATATAAAAGAGTACCTTTTTCAATGTTAGTTTTGACTTTTAAATCCTAGTCAGCAGACTTGAATGGATTGTAACGGTGTTTATTGGGTAAAAAAGCCTCCGTCAGTCAAGGGCTTATAATATAGAGACAACTTAATTTCGTGTTTAAATGCTCCAAACAAAACTTTAGTTGCTTATTTGCTCCACGGAGCAAACATTAGGGGCTTATTTGCGCCTTCTTCCATTTATGTTTATATATATATATATATATATATATAAAGGGACCATAGGAAATTGGACACATGGTGTCCATTTCCCTTAAAAACAGGAGAAGGCATTCTGCAGAGAGAGCAACAAGGAAGAAGAGAGTTTGAGCGAAAAATTATCTGTTTAGTCCCTATATTTTTATTTTCTTCTGATCAACCTAAACAACCTCCGATCAACCTCGAATTCAAACCACAGACTCGACTCATCGTCCTTTTCATTTTAGTAATGTCAGTTTTGCATGAGGTGGCTCTGCATAGTGCAAAATTGGCAATTTTCAATCAGCATTCTACCTCCATTTTGCACTATTTTAGTCAGGTGACGTGGCTACTTCCATTTCGTTTCTCTTATCGTCAGGAGTCTATTGGTACTAACCACGCGTCCGATCTACGTCGGTAGAATATTTGGCATATATTTTTAGGTAAATTCGATTTATATTCTGATTTTATTATTCAATGTATGTTTTGCATTGTTTGAAGCTATTTTTGTGTTCAACTAATTATTAGAAATATTTTGGTATATTCTGTTTTGTCGGATGTTGTGTTTTTTCAGTGATGATACGATGGGTCCTACCCGAAAATACAATGGAAATGGGGATCGGTCCAAAAAATTATAGAATTATTTTTATAAAATATAATAAATTATGTTGATCAATTTTCATAACTAGACCAAAGTCCAATTCCTCACGAATCTTGAAAAATAAATTCTGGAAAGTTTGTAGTGGAAATTAATTAATTTCCATTTAAATTAGTTTAATTGTCAGAGATAAATTCCTTTAGCCTCAAAAGCTATATTTAGGACATTTCTAATGCCATTTTATAAATTCCATGATTTTTATAATTTGTTGGTATTTTGGAAGATTTTTATGAATTTTATTTGTGTACATAAACATGTTTTAAATAAATACTATTTATTTTAGAGACTTTCGGAGCGGGAGCTGTTACATTTGGGAAACCGAGGACACGTCGGCTAGCACACTCTACTTGTGAGTTAATTTTATAAAATATTTATTGAATATATATATATATATATATAATAGAATTTCCGTGTGGTTAATATAATATTAGTTGAATATATGAAATGTTTATGAATATTTTGCAAGCATGATTATTTATTTTATTATTATTAAGAGATTTGGCATGCCTTAGCTTGTTTTCATTTATTTTATTTTATTTTGAATACGAGATACGTATGTTTTAGAGAAAATGGTAGAATGTGCTACCTAGTGGGTGTCACTAGGACCACATGCACACTGGTTATGATATTGTGTCTGTTATATGTGGAATTGGTTCAATGGAGCTTGTACTCTCCGGCAATGATATGAATTAAGCTCGATGGAGCATGATCTCTCAGGCACTATGTAAAATGGGCTCGGTGGAGCTTGTTCTCTTGAGGTATATTTGAGATGTAACTCAGTTGAGCTTAATCTCTCGAGACAACAACCATTTGGATTCAAGAGAGCCTAAAGGCTTTTAGAGTTGATGGTTTAGGGTTCTACCCTATTTTTTCTACCAATAATTTTAATATTTTATGATTCATATGAGAATTTCATTTATATAATTGATTTGTGAATTCTGGAAAGGATTTTATATAAATATTATTTGAGTAAAGTTAAGGATTTTAAATATTTACATTTATTTTATTTAAATGGGTTTTAAATAACTATTTTACTATTAGCATGTATTTTATAAAATTTATTTACTTAGTAAGGTCTGATTCCCATCAATTTATTTTTTCAGGATCTCACAGTCAAATCAATTCTAGAAAACATCTACACTAGGTTTCTTGTTCTCTGGCTATTTTGTGTAGGTTTGTTTGATAAAAGTATTGTGTACTTAAATTTTAGATACTGCAGTAGTTAGTTAATTGACTTGTATAAATATGTCTTTGTGATTTGGTATTTTTAAATACTACCTTGTATTGTGGATTATATTGTGATGGAGTTATTTATGTATTTGTGAATTTAGTGTGGATTATTGGAGAATTTTTGAAGTAGTTGTGATTGTAAATTATTTTGGGAGTATTATTTTCTATTCTACAAGTTTTGGTTTGTTCTTGGTATAGAGGAAACTCTGCCAAATTTTTGTTAAATTTTAAAGTGGGTAAATTTTATTGTAAAATTTTTCTTAAGGCCTACTACCGGTTTTGGAAGCTTCGTGCTTTCCCATTCCCTAGTGCTGGTCACATGCCCATGGGGTTCGGGTGGTAAAAAAGTTGGTATCAGAGCTTATGGTTGATTTTCTACTATTTTAGTCATTGAAATATGTCTTTTGTTGAACTACTACGATGATTAGGTGATAAATATCAATTGTTGTCATTGTTGTTTTTAGAATTCCCCGTATTTATCGGTTCCTTTGTTGTGTTTTGAATCTTGTTGATTTTTGTGTTATTTTAGAATGAGGAGGAGAGCACGAAATACTCCTGCTACGGATGCATCATATAATGAGGGCGAGCAGTCCGTTTAGGATGAAGCTCCTCCCCCTATCCCACGACGTATAGGAAGGGGTAGGCCTAGGGCAGTGGTAGCTTCAGAATAAGAGCAATAGCTGCAAGTTGAGCCAGAAGCTCCAGAATTGAATCTTGCAGCCTTTGCTATTGGTATCATAGGAATTAAGAAAGGTTTGGGCACACTTAATCAAGCTATATCCCTGGTGCAACATATGCTTCAGTAAAGAAACCAAGGGATGTTTGATGCGGATGCAACTTTATTATGTTCTAGAGTTAGGAGAGTTGTGTTTGATGGTACTGGTGATGCCTTGGATTTTATAAACACCATTGAGGCTAGAATAAGGACTGGATACATTGATTACCAGAGGATTATGATCGTGGAGTTATTAATACAAGCTGCAGCTTAGGACTGGTTTATGCAGTCGATCCAGCTATATATGACTACCATGGCATGGTTGGAGTTTAAAAAGCAAATTTTGAGGTATTTCTATCCACCTTCGATGATAGATAATTACAGGTGGCAATTATTGCATATAAATAGGGGTGATCGATCAGTTAAGGAGTACACCCACAAGTTTCTCAAACTGTCACGTCATGTTGTGGATGTGATACAGGATGAAAGGAGAGCAATAAAGTTACTTGTGATAGGAATAGGCCCAGCCTATATTGGTATTTAGACTGAGGATCGAAGATTAGAATGAGTCATTGAGGAAGCTAGACAGATGGAGAGGCGACACATCATGCATGGGACCATTCATGACCCCTATATGAGTGGCAACATTATATTGGTACTAGCTCAAGGGATTCAATAGCCTACTTTTTAAATGGGGAGTGTTGGCATTCAGACTGCTGGTACCTCACAGCAGGGCTATAGAGGCATCGTAGGTATAAGAGTGGAAGGTATAGCCGATGGAGTAGCAGTCCTATTAGATTTTGGGCTGGAGCCAGTAATAAAAGCAGTGGTTAGAGTTCTTGGATGGTAGTACAGGCTCAGGACCCAGTGCATATCCTAATTGTGGCTGAGCTCATCAAAGCTCTTGTCACCTACCATCAGGAGCCTGTTTTAGATGTGGACATGTTGGACACTTTACTAGAGCATATCCACATTCTTGTTATCAGTAGGCATACCCTCAGGGTTCATCATCTATAGTTGCTCAACAAGTACAAAAGACTCCTCAATTTTATGCACCAGTGTATCCTCAACAGAGTGGTACTCAGTTTATGGGCTAGTAGGGTCGTGGTACAGGAGGTAGGCATGGAGGTAGACCTAGTGGTAGAGGATCTATGCAGCCATCCACTTCACAGTAGGCAGGCTGTGGGTAGCCCAGAGTGTTCACATTGACTCCTTAGAATGCTTAGGCATCCAATGCAGTTATTGTAGGTACTTTTTCAGTCTGCTATTTTGATGCTAGGATTTTATTTGACCTTGGTGCATCACATTCTTTTGTATCTTCTATTTTTGCTTCAAGAATGGGATGGCAACCATCCAAGTTGTTAATTTCATTATCTATAGTAACTCCACTTAACGATGAGTTAGAGACAGATATAATCTTTCCATCTTGTCCAGTATTGGTGGAAGGTAGAGAGTTGCTTGTAGATTTAATTTTACTAGATATGATAGATTTTGATGTGATTTTAGGAATGGATTGGTTAGCTCGATATTATGCTACCTTGGATTATCGAGAGAAGGAAGTGATTTTTAGAATTCCAAATAATATGGAATTTTTATTCAGAGGTGACAAGAGTTCAATGCCTCAGAATCTTATTTCTGCTATCATGGCCATAAAGATGCTTAGAAGGGGGAGTTAAGGCTATTTGGCTGTGGTTAGAGATGTAAATGCGGATAAGGAGGTTGTTGAGAATGTATTAATGGTGTGTGAATTTCTAGATGTTTTTCTTGAAGAGCTACTAGGATTACCACCAAAAAGAGAGATAGAATGTTGTATTGATGTTGTACCTGGTACAGATCCTATCTCTAAGCCACCTTATAAGATAGTGCCTGTTGAATTAAAGGAGCTCAGAGAGCAGTTACAAGATTACTTGATAAGGGTTTCATTAGACCCAACACATCTCCTTGGGGTGCGTTGGTGTTATTTGTGAAAAAGAAAGATGGTAGTGTCTGACTTTTTATCAACTATAGATAGTTGAATAAAGTCACCATTAAGAACAAGTATCCTTTTCCAAGAATTGATGACTTATTTGATTAGGTTCAAGGAGCTCGATGTTTCTCCAAAATTGACTTCAGGTCAGGGTATCATTAGTTGAGAATTATAAATGGAGATATACCTAAGACTGCATTTCAAATACGATATAGCCATTATGAATTCTTGGTGATGTCCTTTGGGTTGACTAATGCCCCAGCAGCCTTTATGGACTTGATGAATCGGGTGTTTAAACCATTAAACCAATTTATGATAGTGTTTATTGATGATAGCTTAGTATATTCCAAGAGTGTGGTGGAGCATGCTATATATTTAATGATGGTGCTTCACACTTTAAGAGATCACCAGCTGTATGCCAAATTCTCTAAGTGTGATTTTTGGTTGGATCAAGTGGCATTCTTAGGCCATGTGGTATCAAAAGATGGCATACAAGTGGATCTTAAAAAGATTGAAGCCATTACAGAGTGGCCAAGACCTACAATGGTCACTGAAGTATGGAGTTTTTTAACTGGCTACTATAGGAGATTTATGAAGGATTTCTCCAAGATAGCTGCACCTTTGACAAGGTTAACTCAGAAAAATACTAAATTTGTGTGGATAGACAAATGTGAGGAGCACTTTTAGATGATCAATGATAGATTAAATTTAGCTCCAATATTGACTTTACCTTCAGAAAGTGAAGGGTATACAGTGTATTATGATGCTTCTAGAGCAGGATTAGGTTATATATTAATGCAGAATGGGAGAGTAGTTGCTTACGCATCACGTCAGTTAAAGAAGCACGAGCAAAACTACACTACTTATGATTTAGAAATGGCAGTAATAGTGTTTGCATTGAAGATTTGGAGGTAATACCAGTATGGTGTAACTTGTGAAATATACATTGATCATAAGAGCTTGAAGTATATTTTCCAGCAGAGAGATTTGAACTTGAGATAGAGGAGATGAATGGAACTTTTAAAAGACTATGATTGCTCCATTTTTTACCATCTATGTAAGGCTAATGTGGTAGCTGATGCATTAAGTAGAAAGTCAGCAGGAAGCTTTGTTCATATTAGCTTGGAAAGGAGGCCAATAATTAAATAGATGCATGAACTAGTTGATCAAGGTTTACAATTGAAGGTAACCAAGAAATGTCTTTTAGCTCAATTTAGAGTAAGATCAGTGTACTTGGATAGAGTTAAGGCAGCTCAGAGAAGAGACCCACAATTACAGAAGATAATGTCAGAGGTTTAGCAGGATCAATTTAGAGATTTTGTAATTGACAATGAGGGCATCTTGTGTTTGGGCGCTAGGCTGTGTGTGCCAGATGTGGATGAGCTGAGAAAAGAGATCATGAAGAAAGCTCATTTTTTTGCATATAGTGTTCACCTAGGTTCTACTAAGATGTATCATGATTTGAAAGATACATATTGGTAGAATGGGATGAAGAGGGACATTGCAGAATTTGTATCAAAGTGTCTTACTTGCCAGTAAGTGAAATTAGAACATCAAAGGCCCTCGGGATTGTTACAACAGTTGCCCATTCCAGAGTGAAAATAGGATATGATTGCCATGGATTACGTGATTGGATTACCTCGTACAACTGGAGGATATGATGCTATTTGGGTGATGATAGGCTAACTAAGTTAGCTCACTTTTTGCCAATTAAGAAGACATACTCTATTGACAGGTTAGCAAGGTTGTACATCAATAGAATTATTTGCCTCCATGGGGTACCAAAAAGTATAGTGTCTGACAAAGGAGCCACTTTTACTTCAGTCTTTTGGCAAGAAATGCATAAGGCTTGGGTATGAGACTTGACTTCAGTATAGCTTTTCATCCTCAAATGGATGGTAAGTCAAAAAGGACCATTCAGACATTAGAAGATATGCTGAGAATGTGTGTGATAGACTTTGGTGGTCAATGGGATTTGCACTTGCCATTGATTAAATTTGCATATAACAACAGTTATCATATAAGTATTCGAATGGCTCCTTATGAAGCATTAGATGGTAGGAAATGTAGATCACATTTTTGTTGGGAAGTTGGTGAGAGGCAATTAATAGGCTCAGAATTGGTGCAAGTGACTTCAGAAAAGATTCCTATCATCAAACAGAGATTGAGGACAACTTTTAGTCAACATAAAAGCTGTGTTGATCCTAAGAGAAAATATGTATCATTTTCTGTTAGAGACATGGTGTTTCTCAAGGTGTCTCTAATGAAGGGAGTAATGAGGTTTGGTAAGAAGGGTAAGTTAGCTCCA
>CATIWM010280888.1:0-23488 GCA_949671775.1 Mallotus repandus
TTCCTTATTTTTTTCTCTTACCCTTCTACGTTTCCAGCCCTCTCTCCCATTTTTATATACTTATTTCTTTTAATTAATTAATTTATTTACTATTAAGAGACATATAATTTAAATTAGACAAGTAAAATTCTATTTTTCTTCCTACTTCTTAAAATATCTACTATATAATATTATTATTATTATTATTATCATTATCATCATCATTATCATTATTATTATTATTATCATTATCATCATCATCATTATTATTATTATTATTATTATTATAATAATAATAATATTTTTAATCAAATATCAAGAAAAGTTCAAATTAATCCTCCTTCTATACTAAAGCTCAATTTAGTCCCTAACTTACTCATGTAAACAAGTCAACTAGATTTAATTCATGAAAAATACACCTAGTCAAATGGAATGGCTTAAAATGCATATATTCACATAATATTAATTTATGGATGAAAATGGGGATGTTACAAGTATCAATTAATTTAAATTCGCAATTATCAATTAAGGCAATAAAGATCCAATTCTCATAGCAATCCAAACACCTAGATATCAAAATCATGAATTGTGAGGCACAACTCAACGGGAATTTAATCAACTCAATTTATCTCTAATTTTGAGTTAAGTTAAACTTGTGATTATAGGTCTATTAGAATTACCATCTCTCAATGTATAATTCCAATTAAAATCATGTTATTGGTGCCCAAATAACAACAAGCATTAAGATTAATAAACACAATATGCAACAATTAATGAGTTTATTAAATTGGAAGCTTAGATCATGTTTGGATCATCAATTACTAACAAAGAAATATTTAGCCTAACACATTATCAATAATCTCTCAGAAATTACAAGAAAAACCCATAATAAAAATATAAGAAAGAGAACAAGAATGAAATAATTATAATTAATCTTCAATCTTACAGGGTTTCTTGTTCCTTCAATCTTCTAGGGTTTCTTGTTCTTTTTCTCCACCAAATGCTCCCTTAACCTAGATCTAAAATTCTATATTTATAAAGAAAAATATCCTAAATTAGTCCAAGGACCAAAATAGTAATTTTTCACTTTCAAAACCTCCTCCATTTGGGAAGATAACTCCATAAAACAACTCCTTAATTATTAGCTTGAATCTCGGACTCTTTAGGAAAGTAAAATTCCTATAAAAATATACCAAAAAATGTCTAAATTAACTAGGAAACTAAAAAGGAAATAAAACTAAGCTAATAAATTAAAATCCTAATAAAACACTAATTATAAATAATAAAATATAAAAAAATACTAATAAATCCTATGGAAATTAAATAGAAAACTATGCAATAATTGACACTGACAATAAGCCTACTTATGTAATATCTGTTAAAGTTTATTTATAGTTGGTAAAGCCTTGTTTTGTAAAATAAGTCCGATGGGTTGAAAATCCAAAGGACAACCTATGCAAAAGTTAGGGTTAAATGTAAAAAAAAAAAAAAAAGTATCTTGATAAAATTTTATTGTTGTATTCCAAGAAATCTCCCCACAAAAAATAGAGATTAGGATCTTCTTAGACAACCATCAGAGAAATTTGACTATTTTGTCAAGTATTTCACACCTCCTTTTGCCAATGTCCCACTTAGCTCTATCACTGCACAAGGATGGGGCCACGGATTTCATTATCAGGGCCTGGTGGGAAGAATGAATTATTGGACAAACAATACTGATAGAGGATAAAAGCATGAGCTGTGGAGAGAATTATTGAACAGGACAGAGTGGAAGACAAGATAGACTGATAGGACACTATTCATCCTCCACTAATTGTCAAAGTGGAAGTCATGATAGAAATCCTGACGTCCCACTCGGCATTGGCAATAATTCAAGACAAAAGGCTCATGGCTACAGGATTCTCCCTCCAAGACTCCTATAAATAGAGGACTCATTCCTCTTATAAAGGCAGAACAAAAATTTTAAGAAAAATTTATTTCTTCTTTCTCTCTGGCTAAAAATCTAAGTTGTATCTCAGTATTTTAGTTAAAGACTTTGTAATATTTTTCTTCGCTTGGATAAAGACGATTGTAAAATTTCCTCTACTTAGATAAATAAAGCAAAGTTTTGTAGGTTGTTCCTCTCATCTTCTACTTTAAATTTTATTTATTTTAAAAATTTACATTTCTTCATAAGTAACAGAACGTATACTATGTGCTTGCCTAAGAAATTAGGATCCGACACATAAAAAATTCTGTGAAAGCTTTGTTGCATTTGGTTCGGCAACCTCTATTATTAGAGTGTGAGGTTGGACACATTATTCATCTTTAGCATTTCATACTACTATATTTTTAATTTCTTATTGTAGTATAAGGGATTTATAGACCATTTTATTTTTAATATTTTTAAATAAAAAGCATACAGCTTTTTGGTAAATTTAATATTACATGCAACAAATTTGTTATAAATAAAAAATAAAAAAACCAGTAAAGCAGAATCAATTTAATTGGATAACCAATATAATTGGTTTGGTTATGGTTAGAAATATTATTAAACCATATAATGCGGTTTGGTTTAAAATTTTACTCTATAGTTTGGTTAACTAAACTATCCTGACCCCTATATTTGGGTTCGCTCTGAATCTCGCCACATATATATATATATATACATTTTTTTCCTTAATGCTACATACTTAAATTACAATTCATCACATATCACATAAAAGAATTACAATGGTATATTGCTAATTAATTATTTTCTTGTTTTAAAATTGTAAATTTAATTTAATTTTTATTAATTAAAATAATAATAATAATAATAATAATAATTATTATTATTATTATTGTCGTCGTCGTCGTTGTTGTTGTTGTTGTTGACAAGTAAAAATAAAATGTCAATTATATTACAATTTAAATTTAAAATATGAAAATAAGAAAATTCAGATTGCATAGTTTCAAATAATTTAATTAATAAATAAGAATGTGAAATGTCCATTACAATATAATTTAAACTTAAAATATGAGAAATAAAAGAATTGTTATTATGATAAGCAACAAATAAAATATATGGAATGCCCATTATATTTCAATTTAAACTAAAAATATGAAAATAAGAAAATTAACACTATCTGATTTCAATTGGTATAATTTATTAATTAAAATATATTATTATTATTATTATTATTATTAATTTATTAATTATTATTTTTAATATGTAATATAATCTTATTGATATTATTTAAAATTAATGAGCTAAATAATATTATTATAATTATTATTTTTAATTATTGCATACTAATATATAGAAAAATATTATAGATAATCAAAACGACATAATTTTGTCCAAAACTACATCATTTTGATTAAAGTAAGATAATGATATTACAAACAAAAACAAAAAAATTTCAATTTTATTAATTAAAATATATTATTATATTTAATAACTTATTAATTATTATTGTTATTAAGTAATATAATCTTATTGATATTATTTAAGATTAATGAGGTAAGTAATATTATTATAATTATTATTTTTATTGTATACTATATATATATATATAAACTAGTTTCTCTTATTTTTTTTTATTAAAGTAAGTAGTGTGATCTTACAAATAAAAATAAGATATATATATATATATATATATATACTCACGGTTGCTGAAAATTATATATAATATAGAGTTAAACATACATAATAATTTTGCTGAAAATATATATTAAATATATGTTTGTACAAATATGTATAAACATATACAAACTTTTATTATTTATGTATTGGTAATAAATACAAATTTTTATTATTTATTTATTTGTAATAAATATAAATTTACTCAATAATATAAATTTGTGTGTAACATAAATTCATAATTTTCTATTTTGAACTTTACCATACTTATTCGTTCCGAAAGAACTGAACCTCCGTAGCATACGATCCAAAAACAATGAATGATACCAATATAAAAAATTTTAAATTTAATACTATTAATAAAAATTTTATATTTAAAATTTTTAAAATTTAGTATGGATCGAGAGATTTTAAATTTTTAAATTTTTTCATGCTATACTCACCCTAATTTCATTGTAAAATTTTAATTATTTATGGCTCTTACTGAGTTACTGATATAATTTTCACATTTTTTTAAAAAAGATTGAGAGTACCATGGTTTAGGTTCACCAGCCTTATGGTGTTATACCCAACTAACAGCATAATCAAACGATAAAGTACAACCGCAGAACAGCACGACGCCATTGCTTTTTTTTTTTTTTTTTTTTTTGAAAATTAGCAAGACGCCATTGCTACGCTACGATTCTGCAATTTTTTTAACTGCCACTGCAAATTCCATGAAAACGAAAGCTCCATAGCTGAAATTTCCTTTCAATTTTTCAAACCCTAAATTCCCTTTTCTCGACAATCCTAATTCGTCAGCTTTTGCGCTTCTTGATGAACGCAAGAGAAATGGTTTTGTTTCTCTTGTTTTATTTATCAATTTTTGTAGTTCCATTTTTGCATTTATTTGGGCATCATTGTTATACATCAATATGGCATAATTTAGCTGTAGGCACTGAATTTATTAAGTATTTTCAACATCTAGTGGTTTTGTTCTTGACTATGTTGTGCGAGTTTTGCAGCCCAGAAATAAAGAAAGGGGCTTGTGTTTTTTTTTTTTTTCAAACAGTTTGCTATGGCATTGATGATATATGAAAGAAAAATTACATTGCACGATCTGGTTCGAGTGGTTTTGTGCCCTATTGGAGAAACATTTGGTGCCCTCTAGTGTAGCATAGCATAGGTTGACTAGTCTTGAAGTAACATAACTTAGAAGATCAGGAATTGTAACTTTGAATGGCATGAGGAGTTTTGGAGATTGCTTAATGAGGATCTGTTTGACTAGTTATGTTTCTGTTTAGAATTAGACTGAAGCTCCTTGTTAAACTGTATGATCCACCTCTATATATATATATATATCAGTATGTATTGCTTTGATTCATGTTGGCTGTATTGATCTCAAAAACTGTTCTTGTTCTTACAGCCTCACATATTTTTTTAGTGAATGTGCTTGTAGTGATAATTGCTTCCCATCCTTGTGGGTTTTGATTTATAACTGATTTGGTTGTCCAATGTACATGTGCTACTTGAATTTGAAAAACCTGCTAGAATAAAGCATGTTCTTCTACATTGATTATGCTTGTCACTTCTTAGCAGACACAGTTTGTTCATTTTAAATCATATATAACATGGGAAAACTACTTTTGAATATTTCTAAAGTACAGCAATTCTTTCAAATCCAAATGTCAGGTGCCGAGTGATGGAGATTTTGCAATTGCAAAGAGAAAGGCTGAAGATAAAATTGAGTTAGAGGGAAAAAGGAAAAAGAAAAAGAACCAATTGGGTACTCCTCGTCCTGCATGCTCATGGGTGCATTTTAGGTAAAGCACACTTTCTCAAGACTAGGATTTCCTAGGATGAGACAGATTCATATATTGGTTGTTTTTAGCTGCATACATACTTATCTTTACATAAAATGCAATAGCCGAGAGTTTATCAAGGAGTACAGTGCTTCACATCCTGAGTCATCCGGCCTTAAAGCTGTGAGCCACTTGTTGCCTTTCAAAATTGATAGACAATGCCTATAATGTACTTTTGGGGGCAGCATTAGATACAATTTTTTTTTTCCATTCCAGGCAACAAAGGCAGCATCCAATGCTTGGAAATCAATGAGCCTGGAGGAGAAAGCAAAATACACTAGGCGTGCTCGTGAAGTGTGGGATAATTACTTGAGCACAGCTCCCACTCGTACCCCCAAGCCAAGGAAACAGGTTTGGGCTTATATTTGTGCTGGTTTTGCCATTATATACATTTTATCAGATAAATTTGACAGTTTACTATTGCAGACTAAGCTAGTTACAAGATGCTCTCCTGGCCGCTTATTCAATGTGCTACAGCGCCTTACATCAGAGCAGAAGGATGCAGTGAAGGACATGGGATTTGGCAGCCTCCTTAGTCTTAGATGTCGGACTTTGCGCCGCAGTTTGTGCCTTTGGCTATTGCAGAGTTTCAATACTGCAGGCCGGAGCTTGGAGATTTGTGGCAACCATATTCCTTTATCTCCAAAAGACGTGGAGTTTGTGATGGGATTAACATCTAGCGGGAAGGATGTGGTTAATTCAGGACCTGATGATTTGATTGCAGATCTACGTCGAAGCTATAATGCTTCAAATCGTGGGATTTCAGTTAGCCTTCTAGAAGAGCGGTTGAAGGTTCCAGAAGCTGGAGAGGAATTTAAGAGATCGTTTGTTCTCTATGCACTCGGCACACTTTTATCTCCGACCGCAAGGCTGGACGTTAGTCCTTCATTTCTTCACTTCTTGACAAATATGGATACTGTCCATCAGTATAACTGGGGAAAGTTCTTACTTGACCGTCTAGTTAGAGAGGTGACCCGTTTTCGCCAAGGGAAGCAACGTGCAGTGGGTGGCTGTCTGTTGTTTCTTCAGGTGAACTACATTTGTACTCATCTTCAGGCATTTATATGCATCCCAAATTATCTCTGAAGTTCTATTGCTTCTCAGCTCTTTTATTATGAGACCATCTCAATTGAAGGACCTGGTGCTTTAGATCCTGCTCCAGTGCCCTGCTTATCTTCATGGGGTGAGGAAGAGATTACTGAAAGGGAAAAACGAGAAAGAGAGCTTGGCGGCTATGGTTTTGGAGAGGTAATTGAAATTGGTTGCTTGAATGTTTGCAACCCACAACAATATGAAATAGATATGGGTTATTTCTAAGTTTGCTGCTCCTATTCAGGTGATATGCAAGGATAGGTGCATTGTTGTCAGGTCATCAGGGAACAGGAGCTCTGCAGATGGCATTGTAACTGGGAATATAAGTACTGGTGTTGTGCATATCTCTGACATTGAACAGGACAGAGACAAGGTAGTCATTATAGTGTCATACCAATGCTATTTTCGTCTTTGGTATATTCATTTTGTCAGATCTTGTTATTTCCGCTTCAGAAAGCTAACTGGGCAATATATGTTATAAACACTTTTGGATTATTGACAAGATGAAAGTTCAAGTAAATATTACTGCAGGAGAGGTACTCAATCCTATGCTCTCTTTTTGTAGGTTGACAAAGAAATATTAAATGAGGTTACTGCAGAAGAGGTGATCAATCCTGTCTTTTTGCCTCTTGTATTGACTTTGCTTTTGCATCTCTTCTTACTCCTCACCAACCATGCACTTGATAATGGTGAGGAGGTAAGAACTAAGATTTATGTTCCCACCTATGCATTGATGTCAATTAACTATGACATGCTGTTTGGGTTTAAGCTCTGAGGCTTGACCTCAGGAAACATTATTGGATCAATTCCGGTCCAGAGACTCCAAACTAAAAGGAGCCATGACCTTTCTTTTTTAATGCCTTTGAATGATAAACCTTCATTTGGTTGGGTTATTGCTGTGGCCTTCTAGGTGTTATCTTCAATCACAGTATGTTTGGGTCTGAATGCGAGTTGTGCTAGTGAGAAGATGTAATATAGGGTGTCCCTTCTGTAAGAAAATTGGACTTGGCTACTAAAATTTAGAATTTGGAGGTGTATGCTGACAGAAAAAAATTGTAATGCATTCTTACCTTTCCAAAGATTGCAGAATTGGAAAGAATAGATGTTAGAAAAGCCTAATCCAACTAAAAGAGAATTCCAAATCCATAATTGACAAAGACGCCTATATCTATTTACATATACTCTCTGCTTCTTCACATAGTGCTTCTTTATGTTGCTTTTAGCAAGTTGAATCTGTATTTAGATGATTGCATATTCATAGATAATTGTTTGATTTAAATCCATTGAAGAATTCATTTCATTTGCAAATGAATTCTTACATTTAGTGAGTTAAATAATAACTTTAGAATTCATTTTAAATTGAATGAATATTGTGTTTGGAATAAATTTTGATTTCAATTGATATTATTTTTTTTCAAAAATTGCCCCTTGCATATTTTGAATCAAGAGGTAGAAAAAGAAGGAGATGAAAAATGATATTTAAATTATGTATTTTTGTCATAATAAAAGACCACATAAATGTAGAATTCATTTGGAAATTCTATCAAATTTGATAGAATTATAACTAATTTCATGCATTTGATTAGATAGAAATCCAAATGAATTTTTATTTACACCAAATAGACTGAACTTGAATTTGCAAATAAATTCTTTAAAATCTCTATAAAAACTTAAGAAATTTATTTATACCAAACATTGTTAATGTGATTAAAGAGTGCAAAGATTGCAATACAATAGATTTTGTTTATGTTTTGACTTGCAGTAGTGAGAAACAGAAAACATTTTTACAAGGCCCCTCCTTTGCAGTCTGCTGACATGGATTTTAGATAATAAAAGTTTCCTTTGCAACAATTAACTTTGTATACATCTTCCTGCAGACAGACATGCCCAACATTGTCACAAGCAGTAGTATAATATGCGGGGAAACTGTGGTGTTGACTGAACCAGTTCGAAGACACTGCCAAAACAATGAATATGGATGCGAAAGTGTCCTGGATTATAATGATGATCATGAAGAAACATGCATTTTTTCACCTTGTATGTGTCCCCTTCTGAACTGTAACTTCATCGGCTCATCTGAACAATTGTCTCTGCACTTTGGCAGTAAGCATTGGGACACCGGACGGCGTTTCAGATACAACAGTCCTTTGTCCATCTCATTGGGGATAAATGAACAATTCCTTGTTCTTCAAGCAGAAGAAGATGGTGTTCTTTTTCTTCTCAGCAAGAGCACTGAAAGCTTTGGGAATACAGTCACAATAACATGCATAGGGCCAAGCTCAACAAAGGAAAAGTTCTTATATGACATTGTTGCATGTAGAGGAATCAGCTCGCTTAGATTGAAATCGTTGACACAGTATTTTCCAGGCAGAGTGGAAGGTTTTCCTCCTATGGATTTTCTTTTGATTCCATTTCGTTTCATAAGCTCTTCTGGGCAGATTGAATTGGAAGTTTGTATATGGAATTCAACAGAAGTAGACACAGATTGCTCTTAAGATTGTACGTTTTGAGCAACATTAACAGTTTGTATGTATATTCTTATTGGTAAAGAAGATAAAAGTTATCTTATGTTTGCTCAAAAGATTACAGCGCTCTTCTCCTACTCCAGAAAGTCTGCAATGATAATTTCTGTACTTGCTTTAGAAAGAATTGATTGATCTTTATTTTTTAAAATCAATTCTATATATATATGTATATATATATATATATAATTGATATTTAGAGCTCATAAAATTCTAACTAATCTTGTTTGATATGGTAGGATCACAAAAGCATTAAAATATTTCAACAACTAATTTAATATAATTGTATACATCATAACTCGAATTTAAAATATTGTTTAATTGAAAACAGTTCCTATAAGCCAATCCTAATAATTATTCGTATTTAATATATATATATATATATTGAATTGATATTTAGAACTCATAAAACTCTAACTAATATTGTTTGATATGGTAGGATCACAAAAGCATTAATGTCTCCCAACAATTAATTTAATATAATTATATACATCATCACTCGTTTAAGTGAAAACAATTCTTACAAGCCAATTCCAATAATTATTCATACTTAATATATATATATATAATTTGATATTGATTACTTAGTCTTTAATTCAAGGCATTGTTTTTTATTACCTAATATTCTACAAATTATGTATGCAAGTCCGAGGCATGAACATAGAATAAATGGACACATTAATATAGCTTTTCTTAAAAACATCATGCAATTATAGCTATTTGTAATATTGTTAAAATTCTATGCAACTAATTCTAATTGTTTGTTTCTAATGAGGCCACAGAATTATATATATATATAATGTGTTTGGAAACTTAAATGCAAATGCAATAAATCTATCAATGGGTATTATGGGTTCTTAAAACCTAAAATGTGTCTGGAAAAGAGACAATTTGAATTTGGAGACTACTAAACTATTTTTTTTGGACATATGGAAAAATGTTTGTTGACCTTTGCATAATCAATCTCTAATTACCTTTGATTTTGACTTTTATAATTAATTTTAATCTACTAATATGTGTTTTAGTGTGTATTTTAGTTAGATTTAAGTCCATGCTCAATTGGTAAAGTTTTGAAGTCAAAACAAAGTCATTTGGGAGTCACAAGACTCCTCATAATTTTGGTCACAATCGTGAGGAGTATCACGAGCCAAATAAGCGTCGAATTCATGTCATCTGAAGTGGCAATGACCCTCACAATCTCCCATATAGTTGTGAGCATCCCAATCACGACCCCGAGTAAAAAACATCCAAGTGAAAAAACAGTAATAGCGTCATTCACGGTCCCAATCACAGTTATCAGCAGGATCGTAAATGTCACTACCTCGACCTAACAACTCTTATAACGACGGCTATTTCAAAGCTCCAAGGGCTATGAAATTGGAGATCACGGTGGTGACACCTCCCTTCACGATCATAAGCGTTATTTCTCCTATAAAAAATGAAAGAAACATCAGATGAAGAAGGAGAAGTGTTGGGGATAAAAATTAAAGTCCTAACAACTATATTTTGGCTCCTCCACTATAAATATAAGCTCAAGATATCATTTGAATAGTTAGAGACTTTATGGAGCATAATTATTATGTAAAAGTCATTGAGCTAAATTTATTTCATTAACAATTTTTCATTGAATATTCTTCGTTTGTAAACAAACTCATGTTGAGTTTATGTGTACCCTTGAGTTTGTTCAAGCCAACACGCTTTTAGCTCAAGAACCTCTAAACAAATAGCACATGACTCTCCTCAATCACATAATAGGATAACCAGTGCTATTAACCAAACCAAAGATTTTTTTGATGAAGAAGAGTAAACTCAACAAGATCATTCATATCCTTTACTAAATAGGTTAGATTGGTTAATTATTGTTCCAAGTAGTACTGTACCAAATTTAGGGTCAAAACAAAGAACCAGTGCCTTAACCTAATATAGGTTTAATGGCACCTCTATCTATAAATGGAACTTTAATGATATAAATGAATACCAAATTCTTAGTTTACTCTAATAAGTGACAATGGTAGCAAATGCTTACAAAATCCAACTAGGAACTTCAGACAAAGCCATAGTTGAACTCTTTATAACAAGGTTTTCAAGATAACTCAAGGGTTGGTAGGATTATCACCTTACCCATGAACAACAGCTACAAATTCTGAACGTCATCCAAACCTTTGAAGATGGAACACCTATTCTAGATGATAAAGGAAAATAAACAATATGTTCATATTCTACACTCTTCATATTCTAGATCATTTTGCTTATACCTTTTGGATCCTAGGCGTGTCTTGGTATGAAAGCCATTGGGGTGTAGTGTGCATCTGCATAAAATAGTCTTCTACATTCATTAGGGAAGATAAACAGTAAAATTGAGAGTGAACAGTTGAGCGAAGGTATAGTTTTAAGTCCTGTATTATTTTGAGTCTAAGGGCAATAAACCTAATGGTTGTACTCATGTTCATCCAAAGTCTTATGATTCATTTTCCAAAATGAATTTTGGTCATTTTTTTATGTAGAACCACGTCCTTGTCAAACTCTTCTACTTTGATTCATCGAAATTCAAATGGGTAGTAAGTAGTAATGAAATCACCATTAAAATTTTTTTCAAACATATTGGTGATTAGAAATCCCTAGAATTCATGATTGCCAAAAGAATTATTCTATAATAAAAAAAAGAAAATTCTTTCAATAGTTTTGTGCATTACCAAATTTCAAAGTGATATTTTGAACCAAAAATTTTTTTTTGAAAATAAATTATAAATTTGTAAAAGAAATTTTAAAAAAAGATATTCAAAATATTGCTTCCAAATAAATTTTTGCTAGTAGGCAAGCAATTCTTAGTACATTTGATTTTGAAAGCGAATATATAAAAGGAGATACAAATTCCATTCCTGATTTTCTAACCAGAGAATTTCTCCAAAACAGGTCTAATGCCTAAGAAATTGACAGATAAGGGTAAAGCCTTTGCAAACACAACTCCAAACCAAGGTGAGGGAAAAACCCAAGCCGAAACACAAAAAATCCAAACTCTAAAACCTTCTTTAGCCCATCCAGTAAAATCCTGGATGGATATTATTCTGGAAAAAGAAAACACTGAGGCAAAAAATATGCTCAAATTCAAACATGGGTTGATCAGCTCAGCTAATCACCAAAATTAATTTTGGCCCTCTAAAATTCATCACAGGCCTTTCATATCACAAAAAAAATATCATCCTCCAATGAGGACAAAGGTAAGGCCTCTTTGGCTGTTTCCAAAATAAAGACAAAGATTTCTTCTTCACAAAACTCATCTTAAATGATCTCAAACCTAGTTTATTCTCAAATCATTTTATCTCAAAAAAAAAAAATTTTTTTTTTTAGACCAAGCTCAAACTATCTTAAAAATTTTCATTTTCTAAATATAAGAAGTATTTTATGATTAAAAAAAAGCCTTCCAAGGTGGTCTCAAAATTATTTTTAAAAGGATGATATTATAAACCGCATGATGAATCAAAACCACAATCTTGTTACCAATTAATTTTGGAAGTAACTGGTCGACTAAATTCAAACATTTAGAAATGATGAAAAATATCTAAATCCTTCTTATTCAACTTGCACCATCTAGAAGATTAATCCTATGGAATGGGGTAAAGACCTGAATGGGTTAAAATCTTTTCCTATTGACTTTCATACCCGGCTTATCTACTACTAATACTATAATTATTAGGACTACCAACAAACCTGGTTCAACTCCTTTATAAAAAATGATGGATTTAGCCATTCATTTCTATTTTGATAAAAAATGTCAAACCTCTAAACTTCCTTTTTGATTCATCCAATGCGGGAATACTTTGATAATGTTCCTGAAACATTAATTCTTGAAGTAAAACCTTGTTATGAACTTTTCAAATCCCATTATAAACCTTTAGAAATCAAGAAAAAATTCAACCCCTTTCTCATTTTCTATTCCAAATTCTTTCAACCCTAGGTATATATATGATACTTTCACTATAATAATACACAAAATGACCAATATATTCTTACCAAAAGATTTGAAGCTAAATGATGGGATGCTTTTGCCTACAATGACAATATCACCATCACAACGGTCTAAAATTGGCTAGTGAAAAATATTTATTTATATGCCCCAAAAAAACTATAACATTCCTGGCACAGTTAGAAGAAGCTTTTTACTAAATTGTTTAGCAAATTATGGACAATAGAACATCTTCTTCAAAATCAAGCTCTTCCAAATCATATTCAAGATCAAGTTCCAGTTCTTTTGAACCAATAATGGACTTGGAAGATGACAATGAAGACAACTATTTTCAAATTCTACCACCAATAACAAGGTAGAATTCAAACAAACTATTTATTGTAAAGGTCCACTGCCACCTGTAAAAGGCAGACTAAAAAAAGTCATTATCAAAAAGTAAATTGATGGAGACAAAAGATACATTGTTATCTATGCTTATTTGTGAAAACTTATCTGCCACTAATAAAAGCAGACACAAATTGTTTATCACGTACAATTTATTCATGTCTACCACAATAAAAAAAAAAGGCACAAACCTATTAAGCACGTACAATTTATTCATGTCTACCACAATAAAAAAAAAAGGCACAAACCTATTAAGCATGCAAAGTTACAAGAGCCTTACAAGCTGAAAATCAATTAGAAAGGAATGACAAGATTACCAATTTGCCATTCAAGACCTCTATAAAAGGAGGACCTCTTAGCATTTGAAGAATAGAACTCATCTTAAAGAAGTTCATTCAAACTTGAGTGTGTAAACTTCTAGAGTTTGAGAGAAAACTTTTCATAGTTTAAAACACTTGTAAACAAAACACTGTAATTGTCTCCTAAAGGACTTGTATGTCTATATAATTTACAAAGTTTCTTGTAAATTATATTTTCAAATAAAAGTACATCTTTTCTAAATTTTGTTTTCAAATTTTCAATACTTTAAGTAACAAAATGTATGCTATGTACTTGCCATGAACAGGGATCTTCTACATCAAAAGTTTTATGAAAATTTGTTGTGCATTTTGGTTCAATAACTTTTGTTTATAGAGCATGAGGCCGAACAATGTGCTCATATTCTGCATTCTTCATTTTGCACTCCATAATATTGCTCTTACCCCATGGATCCTTGTGTGTGTATAAATTCTGTAGATGGTCACTAAATTTTGTGTTTGATTACAATTTGGTTACAAAAATTTAATTTGTATTTTTTTAATTACCAAATTTCTATTTAGGCTTTACGAGTAGTCTTTACAATAACTTTTGCTCTATAAACAATTTAGCATTACTATTATAGTTCAAAATTTGAATATAGCATACAAATAAGTCCATATTTTTTATATTCATATAGAATTTAATGTAACAACTAAAAATTATTTCGAAAGACGAATATCTTTTTCCGAAAATAATGCTAAAAATATTATTTGATTAGAGAACTAAGCAAACATCAATATTTGTCTTCATTTTTTATTTTTTATAATACACTATATACTAATAATAAAATATTTGTATAATATTAATATATTGAAATAATTTATTACTACAATTTAAGAATGATATATGGACTTATTTGTATATTATTTTTAAATTTTGGACTAAAATGATAATACTGGATTATTTATATACTAAAAACTTTTATATGGATTATACACAAAATCTAAATAGAATTTTGGTAACTAATAAGATACAAATTAAAATTTATAACCAAATTATAATTAAGAATAAAGTTTAGTGAATATATATATATGTTACAAGTGTGAGTAAGAAGCGTTTAATGCATTCATAGCATCATAAAAAAGAAAATTTCGATTTGTATATATCATCTTGCATTACATAACTGAAAATATAAATATTTTTTATATTATATATATTTTGGTAGCTTTTCCAAGTGCATCAATGGTTGATAAGATTCGGGGACTAGTCTCATCGAAAGAATGGGTTTAATTCTGCGTTAAGCAATATATATATTTTCTACATTAAAGAGGGTTTTATTATCCAACTTTTGGCTTTCATTTTGGGGCATTAAGATAATGGTTGGTGCCTCCCCTGTCTTTTAAAGGCTTGAAGTTCGATATCTTCATTTTGATTTCGAACCTATTCTCACATTTTTTAATAAAATATTGTTAGTTTATTATATATATTTTTAATATCAAATCAGAAGTTAGAAGAATTAAATTAGATCAATCTTACTTATATCTTGATATTATTATTATTATTATTATTATTATAGAATATATATATACATACCAAGATCATTATCCGTGTTACTGTGTATAAAATTTTATCTTATAAAAAATATGTGCTTTTTTATGTGCATTCTTTTATTTTATAATTTTTTTAATTTATTTTCGGACCCAATTCAGTGTGTGATTTGAATTGAATTTTATTTTTGAAATTTTACGAAATATACATAAATGGGTCAAGGATAATACATAATTCTTCATAAAATTATAGCAATTAAATTTTTTTTTTTGTCAAAACCACCCGTATTTAAAATCTACTGAATTCTAACTAATCTGATTTGATTCAAATACGATGATAAGAGTAGCAAATGTCTCCTAACAACTAATTTAATACAATTACATATATTAGGACTCAAACTCAAAATATTCGTACCAATTAATACAATGTAAATGAAACTTTCTGGAGGCAGATTTAATGAAGAAAATAATAAAAGAAAATATTTTTACCATGAAATTCATATTTGAATGAATTGGAGAATTACTCAAAGAAGGAATTTCTCTATTCCTAAAAGTAAAAGAAAAAATTGATTTTAATACACTGTAAATGAAACTTTTTGGAGGTATATTTAATGAAGAAAATAATAATATAAAAAACGATTTTTACCATGATATTCATATTTGAAAGAATTGGAGAATTATTAAAAGAGGGAATTTCTCTATTCCTAAAAAATAAAAGAAAATTCAAAATTAGAATATGGATAAAATCAACCAATAACATCAATTATTGGACATTATTAAAATAGATAACTGGAAAGCAAAGCCACACTAATTGAACAAGAATGAAAGCTAACACAAAAGAACTTTACAAATATATTTTTTTCCCATTACCCTAGTACACATTAGTTAATACAATAAAACCCACCAAAAAGCACAGTTGCACTCTCATGATTTCTTGGCACCTTTAGCATGGTTTATGGCCTTCTTTTTTGTTCTTCTTTCTTTTGTACCTAATACCAATTAAATTTTTCACTTATATATTTTATTTTATTATTCATTTCAATAAGATATTTTATATTTTTTTATAGAATTAAGGCGATCTGATACCAAATTGGATATATAATTATCTTTTATTTACAATTTATGTAGCTGCTAATTCAAAAAAAAATTAATTTAACAAGGATTTACACGAGATCTTTCATTATAAAATGCTTTTATATAAAAATTGACTGAAACTTTACACCACTAAGCCAATTTTTCGGATATAAAATACTCAATTTTCTATACACATCTCTTCTTATACCCTACAAAGCAACCTCCTCCCTTTCTCTTTATATACATACACACCTACAGAGTCTCTCACTCTTGGCCTATATCATATATTCTGGTTTCTAGCTAATTTCTTTCTGTTAAAGAGAAGCAAAAATGGGTGCACTTGATTACCTCTCCAACTTTTGCACTGTCACCAGCACAAGAAGCAAACGCAGACAAATGCAGGTACTCCTAAGCTGACCCTTTTCCACCTTCTTTTTACTCTGTTCATGATCTTTATACAAAAGAAAGAGCAACCCTATAGCTATTAGATTAGAAGTTGAAAACTTGCTTTACAGTGAACAATGATTTATTGGTCGAGCATCTGTCTTATAATGCAAAAGAATCGAAAGTAACATATACTTTCTTTTCCCTGATTTACATCTTTAAAAGTTGGGTTGTGTTTTGTCTATCTGCAGACAGTTGAAATCAAAGTGAAAATGGACTGTGATGGCTGTGAAAGAAGAGTGAAAAATGCTGTTAACACCATGAAAGGTTCAAATATCTCTCTTTGCGTCCTTCATTTGTTTGATCTCTTAATCATTGTTATTTTTCTCTTCTTGTTCTTTCAATATAATTTAAGTTAACTAACTTTTGTCTCTTTGAATCATCATTTGCATGGCAGTGACCTATCAAAGAAGTAATCACCGGTAATCAAACAGAGAAATGTTAACATTTCCAACAAAAACCAAAAGCATCTTTTGTTTTGATGTTCCAAATTGGAAACAAATGAATCTTTTGTGACCCAAAAAAGAAAACATCTTCTTTTAGCTTTTCACATTTCATCTTTTTCACAATTTGACAACTGACCATTCAATCATGCCAGAGAAGTACTGTAATATATATTTATATGAAAAACAATAAAAACCCAAAAAAAATTTCTTTAAAAAAAAAAATCGAATATTCAAGCTCTACAGTGTATCTTTTTCTACTATATAAAAATTTTCCTTTATATTCCTTGTTTGTTTTAATATATATATATTTATATATGTATGCAGGTGTAAAGACAGTGGAAGTGAATAGAAAACAAAGCAGGGTAGTGGTAAGTGGATATGTTGATCCAAACAAGGTGCTGAGGAGGGTGAAGAGGACAGGGAAGATGGCTGAATTTTGGCCATATATACCTCAACATCTCGTTCACTATCCATATGCAGCCGGTGCCTATGACAAGAGAGCACCAGCAGGCTATGTTAGGAATGTTGTTCAAGCTTTTCCAGCTTCAAATGCTCCTGAAGACAACATGGTCTCTATCTTTAGCGATGACAATGTCAATGCATGTTCAATTATGTAAAGAAACTAATGATTTCAATCACTAGTTTCGGGTTGCTTTCTTTTTTATTTTATTTTAAGAAAGACCTTTTAATTATAATATATATATATGTGTCGCCTTTGTAGTCTAGTTATTTAAGTTATAGATATTGTAAGATAAAGTCATGAGTTCAATCCTCTCACTTTGACCTCTCAGTTGTCAAAAAAATATATGTATAATATATATATTTACTAGTACACTAAATAATTATAAGCTCAATCTAAATTTTTGGATCTATGGGATAGCAATTTGAATTTGGGATTGATAATGAACTGAATTAAGTGAAAATTTATTTTACGAATTAAC
Organism: Mallotus repandus; assembly: GCA_949671775.1. Taxonomy (NCBI): domain Eukaryota; kingdom Viridiplantae; phylum Streptophyta; class Magnoliopsida; order Malpighiales; family Euphorbiaceae; genus Mallotus; species Mallotus repandus. The sequence continues at coordinate 18,136 of CATIWM010280888.1, forward strand.
GACTGCAGAATTTAAATTTTAAAATCTAATGATGGCTTTGAAAAGAATTGACCACTTTTAAATTAATTAGAAATTAATTCTACAAATCAAGAGTTTAAGATTTAAACACTATATTTTTAATGATATATTCTCTTCTATTAAACTTATAATAGATTTCTTATAATAAATTGGTGAGATGTATGAAGTTAATAAATTCAGATACTCTCATACTTTTCCATTATTCAATATGAAGCACTTATTGCAAGTGACACTTTTCTAACAGTAAATTTTCGAGTTTGACTCTTGTACAGTAAAAAATAAAAGTTGAAAATATTTTATCTTCTAACGAGATTCATCAATTCAAGTCGAATTACTCAAAATTCTTGTTACTACACTAAAGATTATCAAATCAAAAAAAAAAAAAAAAAACCTTATGTGTGCAAATTTACTTAATTAATTGATTATTCATCAATCTAAGCAGAATTTTGATTAGAAAACTCTCAATACCTTTTTTCCCCTTTTGGCGGATGCGAAAAAAAGGAAGTGTAATTAAGATCGTTGGTTGCATTATTTTGCAGCGGAAAGTGCAGTATCAGAAGCTTTAGTTTTAGAGGGCATTAAAATGGTCAAAGAAAAAAAAAAGGGAAGGTTTCTGGAGAATTCACAATTGGTGTGAAATATTCAAAGGGAAGTAGACAAACATTATAATGTTGTTTTTGGAGAAGGGAGAGTTGAAGAATAATAAGGTGCTCATTGCCCACCACAAGTAGACGAATAACGCAATGTAATTAAAATGAAATCTAATGACTCCAAATTAGATGGAATCTAATCAATTTGATTGATTGTTTGCTTAAGCTTTTCTCTTGCTTCATTTCTCCCGTAAAATTAAAGCATCCACTCCTCCAACAAAGCCTCCAATTGTAGCATTAATTCTGATTATTTATATATATATATATAATTTTGTACTTTAAAAAAATCATAGTAAACTCAAGATCGAGCAGTTAAATAATAAAAATTTCTTTTACCTTTTTTTTAAAAAAAAGTTAGTATAAATAGTTTATTTTTTTGAACAACTAATACAAATGGTTAATTTCCAACACCATAAAGGGGAGAGAGGTAGTATAGGGTTCGAATTCTACTCTTCTCAATTGGATGTCCCACCTTTTACCACTTGTACTACTCGTGAGAGGACAAATTCCCTTTACATTGTTAAGAGATTATAGGTTTAATTTTTGAAAACTTCTATATATATGGAGGATACTATAGTTCAATGATCTAACTTTTCTCCATGATAATCACTACTGTTGCTGCAACACTCTTTTTCTCATTATTCTTTAACTTCCAATTACATTAGAGCATTTCTTCCATTTTTGGTGCACTTTTTCGCCTTTCTTTTTATTTTGAAGAATTGCTAATGCACTTTCTGACCAAATGATACCTCCATCATATAAGCTCATGTAAATATATATATATATATATTATAAACATTGATGCTCCTTGTTTAACCATTGATATATGCCAATCCCCAAAAAAAATATATCTTTTTCAATAATTTTGATGGTGGTAGAAAAATATTGGATGTAAAAGCCATGCTTCTACTTGGAAGTAATTGAACATTCTTTTGCAGACATGGCTTTTTACATCCCAATAGTATCTGTAGTTTTTAATAGTTGAAGGATATATATAATTCAACTAGTTTCTGAAATTTTTATTAGAAACTTCATTTCGATGATTTAAAACTTGGTATATATGGCCAACGATCATTGAATCAGCTCGCAGAGATTATTCTTAATTAAATGATGTCTTAAATTTGAATTATGATATATGCAGTCACATTAAATAGATGTTAGAAAAGTTTTGTTATCCTTATAGTTCTGTCTAAATCGAATTAAATTATTTAGAATTCAATGGACTATAAATAAATAAATAAAACAATTGGTGTATGTAGATTAACAACATCATTTACAAATGCATTTTTTTAATTTCTATTGTTCATAAATATATGTTTTATCTAGTTTTTAAACTCTAATAATAGTTTGTTTATGTAAACCATTTCTATTTTTTTAGGAAATGTAAAACATTTCTATTAATTACATTGCATTTTAGAATGATATGATTAAGTGTAATACATATATATTAATTCATCATCCTGAAATATATCATAAAAAATACAAGTGATAAATTTCTTCTATTTTACGAAAAAACACTGAAAAATAAAAATTTATACAAAAAAAATAAGTGATTTGTAATCATAATAATAATATTTTTTCAAATTCTAGTCAACAAAAATCAAAATAAACCCACTTAATTATGGAATTTATCCTTACTTGAGAGTAATCTCATATTGTTTATTTCAAGAAAAATTGAAGATCCAGACAAGTATATGTTGAAAAGGAATCACCCTAAATTCTTTTGTCAGTCTCCAAATTTCAACAAAAATCCCCCAAGTTTAGGCTTTAAGGTGTAGTGGAATGACGTATTTATACATAAAGAAAACAGTAATCATACTTTACAAACTTAATTCATCTTTGCACTCCAAACATTGGTAATAATCTTATCTAACAATTTGTTTAACATATTAATTAATAATTAACACATAATGAGACAATAACAACCCACCTTTTAATCCTACTCTTGCTTACTTTAATTATTACTTTGGTGAATTAAATATGCTATATATGCTAATCAGATCTAATCTAATTGATCTTCTCACACTCGTATTCAGCTTCAAAAGCAAAAGAATTTTGAGTTTAAATTTTTCATTCATAACCTTTAAAGTAAATGTTTCGTTAAAATCCCCTAAAAAAAATGTTTTCTTAAAATAAATACCACAAACTCACAATCTCTAATTTTTTATTCATTTGCCTTCTAATAAATAAAAAATTAAACAATTTCTTAAAAATGAATAAAAATCTATCAACACCATTCAGATGAATTAATAGGAGTTGTGCTCGTTTAAATAATGTTTCAAATTCAATTTTTGGTGTATGTAGTCATGTTAAATTAATTGTTGAGATATTTTAATCGTTCTTTTGATTTTCTATAAATTGAATTGAATTAGTTAAAATTTAATAAAATTTTGAATAACGATAATTTAAATAAAAAATTTATCAAATTACTTCATTATTTTTTATCTAGCCGCTTGTCGCGGCTATGTATCATAGTTTAATCATTAAGAAATGACATAAAACATATTAATTGCCATTATATCCCTAAGGAGGGACAATGATTTTTGGAAGCACCGTCCTTGATTAAGATTTGATAAATTTTTATTGTAAAAGAAGCTTCTGCATCAACTTTTTAATGCATTTTAGTTCTTCTTCCTGTAGTTCAATTGATATTAAATTAAACCCACTAAGCTAAAACGAAATATTTTATTCTTATAGGCATATTATAAATGGAGTAGAAATATAAATGTTATTGGGAGTTATAATGCTAAGGACTGTCCATATTTTTTTTAAGACAAAGACAAATCTTGGTAAGATCATCTTCTAATACATGAAATTTTGTTGACCAAAGGTCCTTGCAATTAGAAGATCCAAAATTTGACTAAAAGTCAACATGGGTAGATGATACTTTAGTGTCTCATCAAGAAAATTCTATACATGTGTTACTTGAACTAGCTATAAGAGCTCAATGTTTGATTGATTATTTGAAAATTGTGTTAAATTGATAATAGTTTGTTTTGTGTTTTCTAATTTGTTGGAAATTTATAAGCCAAAATTTATGAATAAATTTTACTAAAGAAATATGAAATATGCACTATGTTTTTCTTTTTCATTATTGAGGGATTTTTTGCATGAAATTTAAATATATATTTGTGTCCACTTCTATGTAATTTCACTTTTATCACTGATTAAGCTAAAAGTATTTTTTTTTAATTATTTATAGAACTTTGTTTTACATTGTAAGATAAGCACTTAATTTTAGAACATTTTTTGATATCCATATTTAAAATTTAACCTAATTAATTTGGAATTATAACATATTTAAAAAAAATTGTTAAGTTGGACTTTAGATGCAGATATATATATATATATATAAATTTTAAAAACCAAACAAATGAATAAAAAAGCTTTATTAATTGATAAAGGGATGCCATCCTTGATTACCCATTTAGTATATCTAGTTCACAATATGCTCAACAATTTTGTACTAATCAAAATATATATTAATTACATATTACCATCCTTAAAAAGAAACAAAAAAAACCAAAGTACATTTCATAAAACTTTTTGTAGAAAAAAAAAAAGTGTATATTGGGAAGAAATAACAAGAACTTTTTTTCTTTTTTGAAAGCAAGAAAAGCCATTTATCTCTTTCAAATGGGGAGATCATTTGTAGCATGAAAATGTAGGGCTCTCTGTAATGCTTACCCAAACATAGAAACATTTTATCCCGGTAAGCAGATTAACATCAAAAGTTGTGGATATCTAAATGGAGAGAATAAGGTTTGATCTCTTGTCCTTTCTATTCTCCTTGTTATGATGGAAAATTAAACTACTTGAACTCTATGCTTGAAAAAAAAAAATATATATATATATATATATATATATATATTATATTTTTCTTTCTAATTAAAAAAAAATTAATATCTCTCATGGAGTAGTTCAAGTAGTAAAAAATGTAGATATATAGATATAAAGAATAAGATTTAAACTTTCATCACCTCTTTACTTTTCTCTTTATGACGGGAAATTAAACCATTTCAACCAATTCAAAAAATATTCAAAATTTTTCATGAAAGATTATGAACACTGAAAATTCACTAAAAAAAAAAAAAACTGACAACATTATGTATCTAGCTTTGCGTAATGAAGATTGCCTTTTCTAGTGTATATATCTCCTTGGATTTCTTTTGGGTCAGAGTTTGTTGATGTTTTCATTTCTACACAAAATAAAAATAATTATTTGTTAATTTTGATGACATATTTTTCTACTAGCCCCTCTCCTTAGGTTAAAATATATTCAAAAATAAGAATTTTAATGAAATTATCAGTTGTTAAACTGTTAGTTTCTTGCAATGATCAATTTATTTTTCTTTTCACCATAAAGAATTGATGTGTAAATGACATTAGTTTAGGGTTCTCCTATAGATGTAAAAGGACGAATTACTGAAACTCTCTATGATATGTCAATCATTTAAACTTTTTTTTTTTTTTTTTTTTGCTATGTCCTTGTATTGCCATTAGTTGAAATTATTAGAGGTTGAGAAATTGAAGGGTATGTTTCAAAAAAACAAAACAAAAAAGAAAAATTGAAGGGTCTTATGATAATAAACAATTCATGAAGGTCACCTCAAGATTCAACAAGTCTCTCAATAAAGGAAAAAAAAAACATATAGAATATGTATTAATCAAAGAAAGCAAGTCAT
>CATIWM010280893.1:0-23538 GCA_949671775.1 Mallotus repandus
TTACGTAGATAGGATAAAAGAGAGAGCGGAGCTGATATACATTAATTTATTTTTTATTATTATTATTATTATTTTTTATTAATTAATTAATTTTCGACCAATCAAATTTAAGAAAAATTAATAAAAAATTAAAATAAAACAAAATAAAAAGAATTTCACGAAAATCCGATCGGTATTCTAGAATTCCAATCGGAATTTTGTAATTTCGACCGAAATTATGTAATTCTGATCGAAATTCTGCAATTTCGACCAAAATTCTGTAGATTTCCAATCGAACATATGGAATTCCGATCGGAATTCTGGATTTCTGGTCGGAAATATGGAATTTCGATCAAAATTCTGAATTTCCTATCGGAAATATAGAATTCCGATCGGAATTTTGAATTTTCTATCGAAAATCTACTATTCTGATTTTTTTAACATTTAATTACAAAAAGACCCTTGAAGGAAAAGAAAAACTTTCAATTTAGTCCGTAAAAATGCAATCAAGCCTTGGAATCTGAAATTCAAATACTAGAGACCCATTTGCGATGAGTTTTCATCATCGGAGTCCTCTTTCGCATTCATATTCTAGTTATCCCGAAATTGGGTGCTTACACCTAGGCCATCTATGAACAAAATAGGGAAAAGATCAGCATTCAAAATATTGATGATGAACTTCAAAGGCCAAAAGTTCCAACTTACCTTTAAAGCATGTGTGATCAGAGAATTGAAGAGCTCGCCTCTTCCAATGTCTCTCCACCTCTGCACGTCCTCCAGCAGACGCAAGGACTCGGTATATTAGTCTCTGACCTATGGATTAAGGACACTCGGAGGACTCATTTTATCTAGAATCCACTTTTTAGTGTCCAGACATCTGGGAAGTCTCAGACACTTGATGAAAAAAATCTTCGCCAACTGCTCGGCTATCCCTTTGCCTTGAGAGCGCTTCTTTAAAGACCCAGTATCCCTCTTTCGAGCATGCTCAATTGGAGGATCTCTTACAACCTCAACATATGACTCAACCTAAGTCTCAGAAGGCTCCTCCTGCTCAAGAGTGAGGTTAGTAATCTCTGGTTCCTGCCCTTGATCTTGACTTTGCTCCTAATCAGCATCTGAAAGTAGTATCCTGCCCACAAATATATAATAGTCAACCATCTACAAATAAAGAAAAAAAGAAGAGTCAGAATATACCTTCAAGAAGATCAGCATTTACCATCATTATCTTTATTCCCATTATATACTCTTCGAAGGTATCGTCTAGAACAGTTCTCAGCAGATGTTCCCTCGAATACACTCTAAGTATGAAGCCTTTTTATCAAGTTTAAGTCTTCATCAGGAAACTTTCTCAGGCGTTTCACATCATGGCATGCATCGACCCATATGTGCCAGATACTGAAGAATTCTGTTAGGTGTTCTATAATGAAATATTTATATCTCCAAGACTTTGGTATGTCCGGAAGTCTTATGAATAGACTCAAATGGGGAACAGCCGATAAAGAAAATGTAAGCTCCCCCTTTTTCTTATTTAAACTATATATAAACTAGAACATGTCAAAGTCCGAGTCTCTACCTTCCCTATGCATAAGCTCTATATACCCGGTTAAAATCCTATAACTATTAGGGTGGAGTTACCCAAGAGTTATATTATATTCAAGAAAAGTTTTACAAAGGGATCTATGAGGAATCTCAATCCACCATTTAGTTGGTCTTGACAAACCACCATTTTAACAACATTTGTGTAAGGCTCATACGCCTTCTTATCAGTGATGTGCAGTATATACTATTAAGGAATCCCAAATCGACGCCTATACCATTCTAACATACCCTCATCTACCCTAGACTCAAACAAATTAGATTTAACTTGCTCCCGGGGAGCCATTATCACCTCATAATCATATGAATAAAAGAAAACAAATAGGCAAACAAAGGAAGTTCTTTTTCACCTGGAAAGCATGAGTTAACTCTTTGTAGCAAGCTAGAACAGCAGTTTTAATGGAGAAAAACTTCAAACCAGAAGCAACAGAAGGAGGAGAATCGTGTAGGAAAGAAGAATGCACAATGATACAAAGCAAAGTGAAATCTACAAGATCATCCAACCTTCAATTTATAACTCAATGAAGGTTCTAGATGGACTCCACATACCCTCAGTGTTAAAGCATCAACGCTTCAAAATTCCAGGGGTATAATAGTCATAACAGTCTGACATTAAAGGTCATCATTAACACAATTATCCAAGCGTTATCCTCTCAACAGACACAACCATCCAGCTGCAAATACGTTGCTAAACGCGCCACGTCTTCTGACACAAAAGCAGACATAACGGTTTTCAAATTACAAAAGGCATATCAACAGGCGTAACATTCACACCTTCTCATTAAAGCTTAACCTTTCACAAGCACTCAGGCCTTGTTTCATAACACCGAGATTAACCTCATGGTCACAGGCACTCCAGCCTCATTTGATAACACCAAGATTGACCTCATGGTCACAGGCACTCCGGCCTCATTTCATAACACCAAGATTGACCTCATGGTCATAGGCACTCGGGCCTCATTTCATAACACCAAGATTGACCTCATGGTCACATGCACTTAGGCCTTATTTCATAACACTAAGATTGGCCTCATGGTCATAGACACTCGGGCCTCGTTTCATAATACCAAGATTGACCTCATGGTCACAGGCACTCAGGCCTCATTTCATAACACTGAGATTAATCTCATGGTCATAGGCACTCGGGCGTCGCTTCTATAGCACTAAGCATCTAAGCCTCAAGCACTAAAAACTCCAGCGACAGCTGGTCCTATCAGATCATTTTTGTAATCCCACGGGTCGTTTCTTAACACCGAGCATCTATAAGCCCAACTGGCATTTTCAAAAACTTGTACTCAAAAATGATAGAAGTCTGACTCTCGGTACCGAGCATTCTTCGACATTAGTGATTGAGGTTGGCCACCTCAGCTCACCTATCAGCATCAGACACTCTTCAGCACTCATCAGTCTGAGCAATCATCATAGCATCCTCAATATCCAAAATACTCGGACATAAATATCCGACCAGACTTTCGGGGGAGACTCTTGATACCCCTCAGGTATATTCCTATTCAACTAATAACTTATATTCCTAATTAAAAGTAACTTGCAGAATAAGGGAGACCAAATCCAAGTAGGAAAGGGCGTCCCTCATCAGGAAGACTTCCGGATCAGGAGAAACCGCCTCAAGTAAGGGCAAATCCTACAAGGAAGAGGAATCCTATTACTTTCAGGTTTGAGCATCACATTCCCTATAAATACTCCTCACCTACCTTCATACTATTCATTCAATTCTCTTAGCTTTTATTCTCTCATTATCTCTCTAAGCTCTCTCCCTACCCTCTGACTTAAGTATCAGAGGGTTTGTGGAGGAAATCCAACATCTCACTTTACTTATTTGTTAATTGCTTGACCACATGACTCGGAGGTTCCGGAAATCAAGTTATCACTGTTGTATCCTTAAGGAATACTAGAATATGAAAAATTTGAATATAATTAAAAAATTTGATGGTTTTAGTTTTGTGAAGAGGAAAAATTTTCTATATTTGGAGAATTAAAAATATTTTTGAAATTGTTGAAATTCTCATCCGCGTGATGAGGAAATAGAAAACAAAATAACTATTATTGTGTGAAATGATAGAAATTGTTATCACATTTTTATGGCTAAAATTTAAAAAAAAATTAAAAATTAAAATATTTAAAAATAAAAAATGTGTACAAAAATTATTTGACCGTTCTGTTTTTAATGTTGCAAAAATTCAGTTCTGTAAAATTCTTTTTTTGCATCAATTTTACCGTAGGCCACTAAATACAATAAAGCAATAATTTTCAATTAAAATAAACATGGCCCGTCAAGTACAAAAGAAGTGCAAAAGTTGAAGACATTACGTGTGTTATCAACATTACATGCATAATGTTGACGACACTTTCACTATGGAGGAGTTCCATAGGCGAGCATTATAGAGGGCATTATACCCTTTTGTTACACCCACTGTGGATGCTCTTACAGTATATGTGTGTGTGTATATATATAATAAAAATAACTAGAATCAATATTACTTAATTATAATAATTGCTTGATCTTTATATATCAAGGTTTCAACTTTTTTCTCTATCCCTTTAGTGAGAGCACCACAAAAAATATTGCAAATGAGGCTATTGTCTCTCCCACTAGTTGAACAACAGCTCTACCACCCTTCACTTCTTGGGTTAACATCAAGACTTTACTGAGTGTTTTTATTCGACTTGCCTAATAATTCTTGATTCAACCTATTCGAGATTCAAGAGTTTGTTCTACTATTCTTCAAAGTAGATTTTTTAAAATGGAATTAACCACGTCCACAGTTCAACAAGAAATGAAGAAAATTTTACCTATTTATTAGGTATTCAATAAAATTTCTTATTTTTTTGGCCATTGATTGCCAATATTTTTCGATTTCAAAGTGATTTGTGGTTTTCTTATCTTGATATGTTGATTGTTGTTATAATTATTTTTCAACTTGTATCTTTTTTCTTTTCTAACTTTAATTATTCATTGTTAGTTAAGATTATTAGTCAAAATTATTATTACTAGGTAGCTACATTATAGCTAAAAAAAGCCCTTATTTTATTGATGTAATCTTTATTTTGGTAATGATATTCTTCTAACTTTGAACAATAAAAATTAATCCTTGTATATCTATATCTGTAAGATATCAATGGCTATACCTAAATACTGATTAAAGTTATAATTAAATAAAGATTAATCTAACAGTTTTTAATTTCATTCATTTATATATATATATGTGTGCGCACACTCCAAAATTTTTAATTACTAATAAATTTTTTTTCTAACTAAGGTTAAATTTCTTAAAAGCATTCTAAGACCTGTCCATGGTGGTAGAAGATATTGGAAAAAATCCTCCCAAATAAACCAATCAATAAACATGTTAAAAATAAATTAAATCTAGAAAATTAAGAACACATAAAATTTATGTAGTCCGGCTTTTGATTGCAGACATCCACAAAGAGATACCAATTATTCACTATATGAGATAGAAAATACCAATACAATAAATTATCATTCCCTTGAATTCATTAACATTGAATCTACAATTTTGTATCACTCTCTCATATAAACTAGAAAAATACACACTCCTATCCACCCTTTTAGAAAACCTAAAAGATAACTACCCCCTAAATACCTTAGAACAAACCTTCTCTAGAAACTCTAGAGGAAAACCTCTCTATATACCCTAGAGAGAAATATAAGAAACTCACACAGGTATTTCCTAAAACCCCAAGCCCCTTGAATGTTATTCTCACACTTAAGCCCCTTGTTGTTATTCCTACATCAAGTCCATTAATGTTATTCCATTATCAAAATATAGTTGTCACTCAAACTTGCAAATCCCAAATTATTTTGTATTCTTGGCTTCCTAACTTCCACCACGTACCATCCTTGAAAAACCATAAATCTTTATATTTATAGACCATTAAAACTTTGCCAATAAGTAAACTTGTTTAGGAATTTTTAGAATTTAACTCTAAAATTAATTTCTTTTGAAGAAATTACTTTTTCTAATCCAAATCCAATTTGGATGCCTTATAGTTTAAGTAAAAAACATAATAAATATTCATCTTGACTTAAATTGTGCAAACATATTAGCCTTAATAATCCAACTACACATCTAGTATCAATTCTTAATCACACACCTTGATTCAACCACAACCAATACATTATATGTAGCTAAAATATGGTCAAAACGCTCAATGAATCCATGGAGAGATCTCCACTTGATATGGCACACCTTTCCTTGAGTTCTTCTCAATCTTCACCCCTCAATTCTTTAATTTTACCTTCTTTCCCTTCAATACTTTGCCAAACCCTGTTGAACTAGGAGATCTTTTATCCTTCTTTCCTAAAGAGTAAACCACTTGACATGTCTATCGATTCCAACCAAAGTTTTGCTACCATTTGTTAAGAAAAATCTTTCCTAATAAATCAACATAAACATATAAAAAATAAATCAAATTCAGAAAATTAAGAACACATAAGATTTACATGGTTCGACTTTTAATTGTCTACATCCACGAAGAAATATTAATTCCTCACTATATGAGATAAAAAATACCAATAAAATAATTATTATTTTCTTGAGTTGATTAACGCAAACCCAAAATTTTGTATCACCCATTTGTACATACTAGAAGAATGCATATTCTCTTCACCCTTCTAGAAACCTTAGAAGAAAAACTCCTCTCTAGAAATCCTAAAGGAAACTCTCTCTATAAAACATAGAGAAAAAAACATCATCCCTTAAGGAAACCCCAGAGTAAGACCTCTCTAGAAATCCTAAGGAACCTCTCTATATACCTTAGAGAACAAGAAGTTCACACAGATATTTTCTACAACTTTAAGTCGTTTGGATGTCATTCACACACTCAAGCCCCTTGATGTTATTTCCACATCAAGCTCATTGATATTATTCCCACATCAAAACATAGTTGCCACTTAAATTTATAAATCCCAAATTGTCTTGTGTTTCTGATTTCCTAGCTTTCACCATCCACCATCCTTGAAACAAACATAAATCCTTGTATTTATACACCATTAAAACTTTACCAATACATTAACTTGTTTGGAAAGTTCTAGAATTTAACTCCCACAAAAAATAATCAAAATTCAATTTAAATTCCTCTCAATTTAAGTCAAAAAAACCTAACAAAAGATTCCCACTCAACATGGTATATGGTGTCAAAATGGGTTAGTGGGTCATGTTCATGTTGAGTTGACCCACTTTCTTGATACGATTAGGGTCAACACGAACACGATCCATTTAATAATCATGTCAAATATTTCAACCTTAAAACGATACAAAAATTAAACAGGCCACACAAACACGGCACGTGTAATCCATTTATTTTAATGGGTTGTGTAAGTCATAAAATTCACCACAACCCATTTAACCTATATAACATTTATAATATAAAAAAAAATACTATATTTCACAAAAAAAAATAATGTCTATAATTTAACAATTTGCGTCATACAATTATAAAAATATTATTTTTATAAAAAATTTGTAATAAATGACTAATTTATTAAATTAAATCATAACCATATAAATTTTTAAGGGGTCATGTCATGTTGTCTCGAATTGACACGACCCAATACGATACATAATTAAAGGGATTCACGTATCAACCTCCGACATGATTTGATTAAACCGTGTCATAAACGGATTGACCTGTTTCTGACACGAACTCGTTTAATATCAACATTAATTTGCTAATTTTACGTGTTAGACAAATCGTAATCACGTATTATGACCCATTTTGACACTAAATATAAATATTTTTTTTAATAAGCAGGGCAGTGCCCAAAAAACAAAAACTAAGCATTCAGCAGCAACCTAACATCATGACCTTCAAGGTCATTACAAAGCAATTTAAGCACATTCACCCAATTTCTAATATATTTCAAAATGGATATCAAACTCCAATTTATATTTTATTTTTTTCGTATCCAAACTTTTATTCAAGTATCCTTTTTGATACTCGGCTTTTTATGAATTCAATGATGTAAAGCTCTAAATTATTAATTTTTATTAATATTCACCATATTAGAGGCACTTGCCATGTATACAAATAAAATAAAATCATTAATTAATTCTTATATATCTAAAATGAAAATATGTATTAATGGCCATAACTAAAGGAAAATTAATTTAAATGATTTTAAATTATATATATATATATATATATATATATAGAGAGAGAGAGAGAGAGAGAGAGAGAGAAGGATCCCCATATAGGAAGCCACAACAACAGCACTTAAATTTTTCTTAGCATTAATACTGTAGGTACCTATATTCCACTACCTCATACGCACTCCAGGAAAAATATAAACTCAACCAAGATTCCAAATAAATTTTATATGAGACCTATGTGTTACACAAGACTAATAGCAAAAGGAGTCGACGAAGATCGCAGATGGATTTTACATGAAACCTATGTATTACACAGGACTAAAGATAAAAGGAGTTGAAGTGAGACCAAAAATGAGATAGCATCTGATCTGATGAATATTCAAAGAATTATTAGATTTATAAAAATTGAATACTAAAATGATATTTAGATAAAAGGTTAGATACCAAAAGAATACAAATTGAACTTTGATATTTAAATTGATATAAAATGAAAATTAGGTGATCAATATAATGAAAGTTTTTTCCTTAAGAGAAGCATCAGCACAAAAACAAAGAACACTAAAGTAAAGAACATAATATATGAAATTAAAATGCATATTAAACCCAGACAATAAACTAAATCACCCATAAGCTAATTTAGAATTAGGGAGAATTGTTATTTTCTCTAGTGTTTTGGTCTAATATACTACTTCATTCCTAACATTTGAAAAAATATTTATTCATCCCTGACATTTGCAACAGTTAACATTCATTAGTCCCTCTGTTAGGGATGCGATAGTACACGAACTGCAAATGTCATAAATGAATAAATATTTTTTTAAATGACAAAGATGAAATAGTGTATTAGACCAAAACATAGAGGAAATAACAATTATCCCTTAGAATTACCTAGCTAGGGTCACACGTTTTGTTTGTTATCTTTACAATTACAAGTAATTAAACCATGTATCTGTCAAAATTAAAAAGGCCAACTTAATGAAAATAGAATCAATCTAAGCATCCTATCAAAAATAAACTCCAATCTAATCTAAAATCCAAAATAGAACAATTATTATAGAATTATTACCCTAAAAAAAGAAAAAAAATAACAAAATATACATGATTAAAATAACTAAATTAATATGAACCATGCTAAAAAATGTATCATCCAAAAAATAGCCTAAGATGAAAAAAAATTTTGATCAAATTATAGGGATCTAGATTGTAAATTTACAGGAACCTGGACTAAGGGCAAAGTCTGTCATTGTCTATCTACAATATATATAGATAGTTGCAAGTAAATAAAAATTAATTTTAATATTTCATTAGGTACATATATGAAGTCCTCATGGGAAAAGAGCGATAGACTTGAGTTTTCTTGACAGCACTCCAGGGAATAGAGTACCATTTTTCTCACATATCCTGTCATATTTTGATGATCACTAGGGCTAACGTACCACACAACCTTTTTGCAGTGAGATATATATGTATATATATAGAACCAAATGTCAAAGTCAAATAACAGAGACAGAACCCAAAAAAAAAAAAAAAAAAGACCCAGAAACCAAAATTTTTTTTTTCTGAGCAAGCCACAAACCAAAGATTCAAAAACAAAAAATTTAATCAGCAATTCCACAACTTAAACAACAACTCTACTATTGAACTACAGTCATAACATTAAAACATGTGTTCAATATCAGTACAGGCCACTTACTCTAGCAAAAAGAAAAAAAAAACCATTAACATATAGAAGAAAAGTTACTGCATTTCATTACGTACAAACAAACAGTGTCGAAAAACCCATGAGGGTGGATCTCGCCACCTGCCCCCTCTCCATGGTTTAGGAGGACCTGGTGCCAAGATCCACCCTCTCTTCTTCTTCTTCACAACAGCAATGTGACCTATTGCATGCTTATTAAAGCTACATCGCCCCTTAATTCTCAAACCCTAATTAAACTATGGAGAAATTCTTGAGCAAATCGACTAACTAATATAATTATGACACCCATTAATCAAATGTAGCGATTATATTAGTCACATTTTTATGAACTACACAATATAATTGTGACTGTGTTGAAATATAATTATATTGGGTAGTTCATAGTCTTTTTTTTTTGTCCCCTCAAGAATTTTCCACTAATACAGACAATGTGTTGCCAATGGTAGTAAGAATTAGCAACAAAACCTGCTATATGTCCAATAGAACTAAAGAAACAAGCAGAAGTTGACTAGTGCTTCAAACAAACTAAAAAGCCTTGAGACTGAAACTGACAGTGCAGACACACACACATGCACAAGATATAGTCACATCCATTAAGGCCACCAAATCTAACAAGCTATAGATTTGGTTACCCAATACGTCTCCCTATGATCCTCTGCTCCACCTTTGCCTTTGAACCATCACGAGGTGGGCTAAAGCAGACTGGTAAGTAGTCATCAGTTTCACACTGAAACGATGAACACTGGAAATGCCTCACTAGCTCCTCTTCTCCCTGATCAAAATTTCCAAATCAAATACAGAAAAGTTAGCTAGCAAAGTTATGGAGAAAGAGGAAGGGTCTAGGTTTAATGGTGCTTTTCTCAAGAAAATAATGATTAGGCCTAATGATATAGACCGGACCTGAAGTCTTGCACTAGCTGTTTCACAGATCTTGGCGGATTGGAAAAGACCCCAACGCTTATTGTTTACGGCAAGGTGAAACTTCCACGCGGCTATCGGCTTTGTAAAGTTAACAAATGCATAGCCTTTGTTGGCCTTGTTTCTGCACCATAACTCAGCCATTAATAACACTTTTAAAACCCAAAAGAGAGCAAGCAATCGAGACAATAATATATACACAATGCACCAAGTAAAACGGAAGGAAATTATTAAATGAGCAATTGAATAATACAATAAATGAAAACTTACTCAAAATCCATAGGAAGATATAAGAAATCAAATGCTGACATGATTCTTTCATTCTTCTGAAGCTTCTCATTTGCCATTTCATTTTCTCGCATGCAGTGATCATCAATAAAATCCATCAGCAAATCACGACTGCAAAAGTCACAGAAGCAACGAGAGAAAATTATGAACAAAGAAAGAGATATAATCACAAAATTACAATACCCAATTTCTATAAACACCAAACAGGCATGCATTAAACACAAAACCAATGCAGGTACACCACCCAATTAGAGATAAGAACATGAAGAGACTCGTACGTGTATCTGTTGGGTATATTCCTAATCATGACTGTAGTATTAAATCCATCTGATTTAATTGGTATAACAGGATAGTGTCTGTGCTTGGAAGCGCCAAAACTAGACCTTGCTGCATGTCCTCTACTACTGCCACTACTGCAATTTTTTCCGCCATCATTAACATACACTTTTGCCTGCCATTGTTTCTTGATGCTTTCCCCAAACCCTTTTCCACTACCCTGACGATTCCTATACCCTCCTCCTCCTCTTCTCCTAACACCTCTTGGACTAACCTCACCGGTAACCTCTCCTATCTCCTCCTCAGGTCCTTGTACCAACTGGGTTTGGGGTTTGGTTTCGGTTAGAACAAGGGGAGGACTTGGCTCAGTTACTGCAGGAACCAAGAGACGATCATGATTTTGCGGTGAAACAAAAAGGTTTGTCTGGTTCTTGGGATAATTACTACTACCACTACTAGTAGTAGCATAGTGGATAAAAGGAGAGTAGTACATAGAGGTCGAAGATGATGATAGAGGGTTATAAGCATTAGGAGTTAAAGATGATGATGAAAAGAAAGGAGCAGAAGTAAAAGGGAAATTAAAAAGATGAAGAGAAGGGTTTGGAAATCGGGTTTGAGCTTGAATACTATTCACCCAAACAGTAGGAAAAAACTCTCTTGCTGAAGGGTTTAAGGTTCTGCTGCTTTGAGCTGTCATGGCAGCCATTAGGGGGGAAAAAAAGATTATAGCGAATAGAAGATGTAATACAGAGCTTATAAAAATATATATGTAATTATATGGAGATATTGAAGGAGAAGAACTTGCTCTTGAAGTTGGTTTAGATTTTATTTATTTATTATTTATTTGTTCGGGTTCTCTCATAGGAAAATTACTAGAAGAGGTGTTATGTGAAATAGGAAGTTATTATGTGAAAAAGAGAAATTTTTTCCATTTACCAAAAGAATAAACTTAAGATTAATAATAGAAAGTAATGGCTGAGATGATAGAATATCATCCGTAAAATATTAGTTTATGACGGGATCAGATTAAGTAATACGATACAAAATTAAATGAATTTAAATTTAATATAAATGAGTTTGAATTATAAATTAGTTAATTTATTTAAAATATTAATTATAAATTAGTTAATTTATTTAAAATATAAATAAAATTAATTTACACACGTTGAATTTTTTAATCTGTTTAAACACATATTAATTTATTTATTCATTGAATTAATATATTAAAATAGACTATGTTGGAATAAGTAAACTTAAATTATCAATAAAATGAAGAGTTTTTGGTTATATCAAGAGTTTAAGAATAATACAAAAAGTTTTATTTAGTATATTTAGAATATTAAGTGTTTAACTTAAAAGATAAGTTATAATTAATGTATTTAAAATTTTAAGAGTCAAAGAAAGATAAAAGATCTGGTTATTATGTTCGTAAATCATCACAAAGGGTAGAGTGGAGAAAGTATCTCTCATATAGAATGGAGAAACTATCTAATAATTTAGGAGCGTCAAAATAGGTCATAATACATGGTTTATTAACATGTAAAATTATTCAATTAGGATTAAGATTAAAGGGGTTCGTATCAGAAACGGATCAATTTATTTATGATAAGGTTTAATTAAATCGTGTTACTGATTAACATGTGAATCCATTTAATTATATGTGTCATGTTGGGTCATATCAATCTGACACGATACGATACGATCTATTAAAAATTTATATAATTTGTTATGATTTTAATTAATAAATTAGTCATTTATTGTAATTTTTTAAATAATATTTTTATAATTGTATTATGTAAATTGCTAAATTATAGACATTATTTTTAATTTTTTATAAAAAATAATATTTTTATATGTTATAAATGTTATAAATGTTATACTAGTTAAATAGATTGTGTTGAATTTTATGACTCGCACAATCCATTTTAATAAATAGATTACATGTGTTGTATTCCTATAACCCATTTAATTTCTATATCGTGTTAAAATTAAAATATTTAACACGATTAATAAATGAGTCATACTCGTGTTAATCCTAATCGTGCCAAAAAAGTGAATCAACCTTACACAAATACAACTTATCAATTCATACCCTATCTACTATAAGAGATAGAAAAAATACATGTGTTATTTGTGTTAATTCGTTGTCTCTTCAACAATATTCCTTGTGTTATGTTTAATTTCTATCTTTTCTTTCCTCCTAGCAACTTGATATATTAATATAAGAACACATATAAAAAAATCTTAATTATTAAGTAAATATTGAATACAATACTAATTAAATATTGAATAATAAAATTAAATTATTACATATAATAAAAATGTATGTATTTATTATAGTTATAGAGTTTTGCTGTAAACTAATTTTATCAATTGTGTTAAAAAAGCTGCATAGTTTCGACATAAATTAATATTGTTATTAACAAATTTTATAATGCTAATTAGCATGATAAATTCACAATATTAGTACTAATTAGCATTTGTTACCTATTAGTACTAATTAAAGATAATTTAAATATTGAACAAATATTTGCAATATTTGGTTTCATATTAAGTAAGCATGATAAAAATGTTAAAATTGTATAATTTTGATGTAAAATTTTATTAATATTATTTTATTTTTTAAATATAATAAATTATACATTAATAAAATATTTTAATATTATAATATATTTATACATTAATAAAATATTTGTTTATCATATTATATTTAAATAATTTAAAAAATAATTTTTATTATTTATTTTTAATTTATTAAAATATTAATTTATTGTAGTAATGCACAAAAATATTATTTATTTTAATAATTTTATTTTTACACATTAATATATTTCGAACATGTGATAACTTTGTGATTAGCTTAGTTGTAGAACCAGCATATACAAAAAGAGTTAGGTGAACTTATGGGATTTTCTCTACAAGTACTCTGATACTTAAGTTAAATGTTTGTATGCAGTAATATAAAGAATATATGAAATAAATAAATATGAGAGGCACAAGGAATTTATATATATATAGTTCAAAATTGATTGGACTTTGACTTTCATTGTTGATAATTCTTGTACTTATAAGGTTAGTCTTGTAATATCTATATTAACTATGAATTATTTGTTTCATTGTAGGTTTAGACAAATGAGCCTTTGTGGGCTTTTAAACTATTTGATTCACATTCTTCACTTGGATATACGGTATCAATAGTCCCCACCATATATTGCTCGGATATTTATGTTTGAATGGTCTCAAGTGACGTTAAGTGTTGCCTTTTGTATGTATTGTGACAAACTAAGGAAGAATGTGTGCTGGTAAATGCTGACCACAATGGTGGTAATATCGAACCGAGCACGAACGAGTGCCGGTGAATGTTGGCCATATGGTGGTATTGTCGAATCGAGCAAGAATGAGTGCTGGTGAACCGCAACAAAAAAGGGTTTTTAGTGACGAAAAATAACAACAATGGTTATACTAAATCAGATGATCACATTGATGCAGTGATTTATTTTTCCTATAGAAAAATAAGTGAAACATCCTGTTGTTGTTATTGCTCAAAAAGCTAACAAATTTCTTCTTTAAGATTATTATCATCTCTTCTAAGATGTTGTGAGCAACCAGAAAGGGACCAAATCCAGGTTAGTCTTTTCCGTTTAGGACAATTTTTTTATTCGGAACATTTGGTTTACCTCGAGAGTAAGCAAGGGCTTTTGTATTTTGGAGTCACCACCTGATCGCTCGGTAAAATTGGAAACAATTTTGAGACTTGAGCAAAGATATAGCATTCCCTTATCAAAGATTCTGAGTTCGAGAAGTAATATTCTACTTGGTTGTTTCTCATTGGGTAAGACCTGGGCTCACATCACTCTAGTTTCAGCATGACAGTTTATACATGAACACATTTACAGCATGAATTAAGCGAAAGTAAAGAGAAATAATTATAATTAACTGCAAGGCTTTCCTAGTAAATATATCAAAAGAGAAAAAGTGCAAAAAAGTAAATCTAATCATAAATCTAATAAACACCTACAAAATAGAGGTTAACACACATATGTGTATCACATCCACTCATTCATCCAAATAGTAATATGGAAGAAATGCTTACACAATCATTATAACAAGAAAGAATATATAAGCATTCGACTATGCGTATTCATAGAAAATGTGTTAAGATCCTATAAAATTATCAAAATAATAAAGTGATGTTTCTAGATACTCTAAAAGTGGCATGCTAGCAAAAAATGATAGAAAATACCAAATTGACCTGAAATGGTTGAAATTAAGGTGTTTGTCATCATGAGACCCACAAATGATGTTTCTGGCCCGAAAATATGATTTATATGTAATTAATGTGGAATTGTGAGTATAGTGCAGACCTAAACAAAAGATAATGATGTGAGTTTAGAGATGAAAGTAAAATATTTAATTTTATATGAAATGACAAAGAAATATAATTTTAGCATCGAGAATGCGATTATGAATATGAAAAATGACATTTTTATGATGAAATCATAAAAAAGCAATTAGCATGAGAAGATGATATTTTATAGTAGAAAATGGTTTTTTAAAACTATTTTGGAGACTATTTGTGAAAATATGACTTTTAACATAGAAATGCAGACTTTTACATCAAAATGCAATTTTTAATGACAAAATGCAGAATTTTTCATAAATAATGTAAAATGCTTGCCAAAAACATGAAAATCTGACTTTTATTTGTAAAAATGGTATTTTTTAAAAGTTCACATTTTGGGCTAAAAAGTGAAAAACAACACAATTATGAAAACACAACTAAAACTACAATTATTAAATAGCATGCAAAAGGACAAGACTTCACTATACAAATTACATCAATTTATCCCAATTTGCTAGCCAACACAATAAAATAGAATATAGAAAAGAAGTATAAGAGAAAACGCAATTTCAATAAAATAAACTACAAAATGATGTTTCAAGTCCTTAGATTGTGAACTAAGCCTAATTTAGAAAAAGGGAATGATTGTTGTTCCAAGAATGATTCCTTCAATCCATCCTCATTTGAATATCAAAATGATGTGAAAAATGCACATTAATATACCTTTGAAGCGTGCTTTGACAAAGATGACAATCATGTTTAGTTGCAAGTAGGTTTTAAAAATTTTAAGAAAAAATAAAAATTGATTTAAAAGTCTTAAAAAAGATTTCTTGAGTCTTCAATCAGACACAATTTCAATATAGTGTCTGAAAGTCCTCCAAAAAAATGGAAAAAGTGTCCAGTATTTATAGACAGAGAAATTTTCGTGCGTGTATGCAAGCGGGGGACACATGTATGCACGAGAGAGCCGCGTAGGTCTACACATGAAAGAGGAAAAGGAACTTATGGATGCGAGAGTGTTTGCCCACGCGTGCCACATATGCCCTTAGCATATGGCTGAGTGCACGTTTGACACACGCACTTTCAATCGTGTGACTCTTCGACTGTTTGACTCTTGTCGTTTTACAATCTCAAAGGTTTTTCAGGTTCTGAAAAAGTGTTTCAGACTTTTAGTTTAATGAATCGACTTTCAGTTTTAATTAATTGAACTCTGATTCATCAAAATAATTGTCGATTTTGTGAACTGTATATTCGAGCAATGATTACTCAAAACACACGCTCATGACTCTGAGAACTTATTTTAAAAAATTATGGCTCAATAGATTAATTCAATGACCAATTTACCATCCCATTATGTTTATTTCTATCCATTGTGATGACATTATCACCAAAGAAAGTTAATTGAGCATAAATGATGCTCATTTAAGAAAAATAACTTAGGAAAATTGGCATTTGTATTACATTGTTGTTCCTGCTTTAATAATTCAAATCAATATTGTTGTTTCCAATGTAAGTGATTATAAGACAATCTTATGAAAATCTGGAATGTTCGTCTTGCTAGACTTTAGGTTGCTTTGATATTCAGTGATGATGATTTGAAGGTTGTCATAACTATAGAACCAAAGATAACTAAAACTACGTTATCAACAGATGATGGATTTTAGGTAATTATGATTTGTCTAGGTACACTTATGAGAACCTTCAATAGTTAAACATTGCATTTAATAATCCATAGACAAACTTTGAGATGTAAAATATTATTCTTTTCGCATATGTAGTGTAAGCTCCAAAACAACTAAAACAAACCTCACGGTCACTTACATAAGCTTATATTATGCGAGGTCATAATAATTATTGGGAAATTTATGTATATGACAAAATTATAATAAAGATAATGAGATAAAATTGTTATGCAAACATTGGAATGCATTATATCTTTAAGTATATGCATGTTGTATAGTTACATGCCTCTAATTGGATGTAAAAGGCAAAATATGACTTATTAGTATTAATGAGGAGTAATAGAATAGTGCTTGACATATGTGTAGAATATGAATTATAGAATTCCCATAGATGGCACCACCTAATAACTTTATGATTAGCTCAATTGTAGAACTTGCATGCATAAAAAGAGCTAGGAGAACATGTCGGGTTTTCCTTACAAGCACTTTATTGTTTAAGTTAGATGTTTATATATAATAGTGTAAAGAAAGTGTGGAATGAATAAATATGAAAGGTATAAAGGGTTTATATAGAGATATATAGCTCAAACCTAATTGGATTTATACTTCCATTATTGATAGTCTTATCCTTATAAGACTAGCCTTTTAATATATGTATTGAAAATGGATTACCTTTTTTTATAGATTTAGATAAATAAGCCTTTGAGGGCTTTTAGATTGTTGGACTCGTATTCCAGGCCTAGATGATAATATGGGGTATTAGCATGTATGACCCACTCATAAACGTGTCGTGTCGTGTTGTGTAACTACTTTATAAACGTGTTTGAATTTAGGTTTGAAGTTTTGACAAGATTAGTTAAGCAGCTCATGTTTGAGTTTATCTAGTTATTATTATATATATGTCATGATACAACCCATTTAGGATCCGCTAACACAAATTATCAACCCTAATAAAATATATGTTATTTTTTATATTATATGTTAGTGTTTAGTTAATCTATTTTATAAATCATAAACTAAAATTTTCATCTATTATATTATTAGTTTGCAAGGCCAGTTTAGCCTTGAGGCAAATAAGGTAGTTGCCTCAGACCCCAAAAAAATTAGGCTCCACATATATATAATATGACATAAATATATAAAAGGTTTCTTTTTTTAAAAAGAATAGAAAGTCCTTATATGTCAAGAAAATGAATGGAAATACCTCAAAATTTGTTCTTTCCCATTGAGCAATCCAGAAGTCAAAAGAGTATAGGCTCTTATACCTAATTTATATATATATATATATATTGGCTATTTTTTTGGTTTTGAGTGAATTGCGAGCGTGCTAAAGAAGTGAGTCCTCAAAATTTAACCTGACTTCTTCAAGACGATTTGTGAATCCTAAGCTCCTTTACCACAATTTGTTTAGATTTCACAGATGAAAATTAATTTTGAAAATAAAGAGACTATTTAAGCAATTAAAAGGGAAGTTGTATTGATCTCAAAGCTTAGCACAGTAACTAAAGTAAACAGAGCTATTTTTAAACTAAAGACAAAGATTGGCTAATAATAAATTTGTAGATTGGTGTAGAGGTAGTAGATGATTGGTGTTGTAGATATCTTTTCTTCAATCATTCCCTTAGTTTTTATACTATTAGAATTTATTTCTTCAAATAATTGCCCCAACTCAAAAGTCTTCCGTTTCCAAAAAATAAATTCACGTAACTCTCTCCAAATAACTCCTTCGACGCCTTTTTCCCTAAGTCTCTGTGAAATGCGAACATTTGCTTTTAGATTCCTCCAATCCTTATCCTTCGGCAAATTGGACTTAATTTGGGCTTTTTAAAATTTTAATCAAATTAAAAATAATGAGCTTATAATTTTAGCCCAAATTTCAATTTGGGTACAAACAATGCCCCCCACATGTTGTTAGCTTAGGTTAAGCCTAATGCTAACTAACATGTAAGTAAGCCCATTTAAGCCCACTCTCAAACAAATATAAACACAAAAAGATGAAATTTACAACCAAAATTTACTTTTCTCCTTGTCTAATTTCTCTCACTCATGCCTAGACCCAAAGTAAAATTTGGTGATTTTGATGAATATTATTGGAGATTAGTTGCTTCTCGTGAGGCTCAAAAAACTGAGAAAAATGGGAATGAGAACAAGCCCATAAAGACCATTTAGATAGACTGTTGGAAAGAGGCAAATGGGCTAAAAAATATTACGGTCCTGAATCCCCATCTTCATCTACTTAAGAACACTCTACAAACCTTCCAAATTAAAAATCAAGCTCCAAAAATCAAATTTTGAATTTTAGAATTAATAAGCCTTTACCACAATCCAACAACCATCAATCTTCAATTCTCCTAAATTTTCCTTGAGAATTAAATTCTCAAGAATTAAATCCCCAAGCCAAATCATCCCAAAATTTATTTGCCCAAAAATCTAGTATTTTAAAAACTCAAATTTCAGATTCTTCTTCTTTAATTTGATCTTCAAATCAAAAACCCAATCTTTTAGAATTTAATTCTAAAAATTCCCAATTTAAAGAAGAACAATCCTTAAATTTCCCAAAAAATTTTCCTTTTTGTTCCTCTTTTTTCTCTTCTCCCTTTCTTTCTTTTCCTTCTTATTCTCTACTGGATAGCAGCCCCTTTGCCGGACCTCCAAAATTTGACACAAAACAGCCTCCACTGCCCAACCACACCGTCGCCACATGACGAGCAACATCGTGTTGAACGTGTTCTGCCCAGGCAGCACAATGTTGCTACTATAGTTTATGCTTCTTCATGTGCTACCAACCCGGAGCGATGAGCAGCACATGACGCTGCCACCCTGCGTTGCGCACCAGCCCCAACAATCCTATCGCACATCACCAAACAACAGTGTTTTGCTGCCTTCATCACCCAGCACAACAAATTTGCTTCTTCAAAGCAAGTTGCAATCTGGAATCAATAACCTTTAATCCTTCTCTTGGCTTTTCAAATTTTGCTTTCAACTTGTGCAAATTTGGATCAACTCCCCAAAATAATTTTTTCTCCGAGGTTTATTTCAGGAAGAAGAAAAAAGGTAATTTATTTTCTTTCTTCCTTGTTTTTCTTTTCCTTTGAATAAATTGCTTGGGAATTATTGTTCTTTGATGCTCACTCATGTGATTTTAATGGCTGGATGCTTGTAATATATTTGCTCTTTAAGGAATATTTAGCCAAAAATTGAATTTATTTTGGCTTTGACTGTATTAGTTCTAACCGAAACAGACAAGCATATAAAGGCCATATAATGTGCAGTATTGTACCATACTATGAGGCATTGCCCTCGCACTCCCAACCAATCTAATCATAACCCGTCAATTAAATTGAGAAAACCCTCAAAGGGTCATATGCCCACTTGCCACACACTAATGTTAATTTTAATCACTTGATGAATTTTGAGGCAGAAACAAAGATCAAAGAGCCTTCAAGAAAGATCAAAGAGCCATTAGAAGTTCAATCCTGTGTCAAACCGAATAAGATTCGATAATAATGAAAATATATAATCTCCAAAGTTTGCAGTTGTTGAAGATTACATGTTGAAGATTAATAATGAAAAAAAAGAAAGTTCTCGAGCAGAGCCCAAAGAAGAAGCACATCGGCGCTCGGTAGTAATAAAAAATAAAGCAGGAATTTGAAGTGTTTTGAAGTCAAGAGGAATGTCCTTCATATAACCTTCAATCACAGCATACACAGGTAAGTTTAAGTTTGCAGCTTTAGCAAAAAAATCTTGTTCATCCACTTTAACAAGAAATAATCAATAATATAGATCACAAACTTGCATCGCAGAGTCAATGATATAGATCTTCTTGAAGCATTTGCAAGCCCATCAACTCCTCAATAATTTTTTCTATTCAAAAAGGATTAATTAAAATTAACAAAAGTGGCTCTAATTCAGTTGATTTCTTCGTTCCTTGTCATTATATACACCCATTCCACAACAGCCATAACTTGTTCCCATTCTCCATTCTTCCCGAGCCCCTCCACAATCTTCATCAATTGCCCTTCACTAAATTGCAAACCAGACTGGTTCATTATTTTAGCTAACTTCCAATCTCTCACAGTCACATTTTTGCCACTTAACCTGAACAACCATAAAAAAAAATGAAATAAAGAATTCGATTAGAACCAAAATTGAATTGGAAGAGAACCTTGTAACAATATCAAAAATAAAAGAGCAATCACAATCACAAACCTATTAATAAGAAACCAAAGTGATTGTGATGGTGCTGATGATGGGGCCAGCAAAGGAAGAGTCGTTAATATTACTGTTAATATTGTCTTCTTCCTCATCTAGGTTGACGACAAAATCGTAAAAAGAAGAGAAACCAGCAACAGCAGTATCAACACATCGTCTAGTTGTGGTAGGACCTGATAAAGGCTGCTAGGACTATCGGTGGTGGAGGCGATGGCTGTAGTGGTGGTGGTGGTAATCCAGTGAAATTAAGGCCCAAAAGAGAAAATAAGGAAAAAAATTATAATTATAGAGACAGATAAAGAAGAAAAGCAAAAAGGAAATAACCACCACGGTTGGGGGAGAGAATTGATCATGTGTTTGTTTGTTTGTTCCGGTGTGAGGAGGAGAGGAAAGGGGAGAAGAGGAAAGGAGAAGAAGAGAGGGTTGTCCACGTTGAAGTTTCAAATTAATAGGTCATTATTTTGATCTATGACTGTCCACATCAGCTTCAATTGACGGAGTTTATCTTTCAATTAGACTATTGTTAATTGAGGGGCTTAAAATAAAGAAAAACATGAAATTTGTATTTAAATGGTCTAAAAAAAAAGAACTTATATGCTCCCCGGGTTAGGGGCTTAAATGCAACTTGTTCCTTTTTAAAATTGAGTTAAGCTATCTTTACTCAATCTAAATTTGGTTTTACTTTAAATTGAAAATGTCTTAAAATATTTGTTAGGTGAATTTTAACACCTATGCAGATAACTTTTTTTAAAAAAATTCTACTCAACTATTCTTATTTTTAATATTTTATAAATTTAATTCTAAAATTTATTATAATTAATTTATGTATAAAACTTATATTTTTTTTAAATATGAAAATTTATTATAGTTTTTTTTATTTTTTTGTAAATTTATTAAAGTTAATATAAATTTGGCCAGCCATTACATAATATATCTGGCTAATATATAATTACAGTTACAAGTTTTTGCACTGCAAATTCAAGCACCGGTAAGTAAAGGCCAAGATTTGGCATGGAACTACATTTCAAGAGGAATACTAATGTTGGACTATAGTTCCCATGTCGTTTTTGGTGGCTAATTTTTTATTTTTTACAAGTAACCAGAATTCAGAGAGTCTACACTAATTAGCAGCAATATAAAATTAGATTTGGCACGAACTACATTTCAACGCTAACATTGACATTGGCCAGAGAGTCTACACAAATGACAGCAACATAAAATTTACTGTACATAAAAAATTTATTGCTGGGTGAAAAGATTACTTACCACACCTATGATTTAAGAGCCAAAAAAATTATGACATGAATTCTCGATGTGGATGCATATCACTTTTATGAGTCAAAAAATTATACCATAAATTCTCGATGTAGGTTTAGTGACTAAATATAAGATTTTTTTTTTTTGACAAATAATCAGAACTCAAGAGAGTTTAGAGAAGTAGAAGCAATATAAAATTTATTGTACATGTAAAATTTTTCTGACAATTAATGTCTGAAATGCCAAAAATTTATTTTATAAATTCTTGATATGGGATTAGCAGCTAAACGTAATTTTATTTTTAAAAAAATAACGAGAATTCAAAGAGAATACCAATAAATTGAAGTAATATAAACTTTACTATACACATGATTGTATTACTCATTGGCTATTGAAAAGATGATCATATATATAATTTTAATTCATTATAAGAAGCAGTCAATGAGATGCAACTCAATTGATTAATATGCTGAGGTCGCAAAAATAAAATTTTGGATTCAATTCATATATGAAATATAATTGTACTATTTATTTTTTATATGAATTATGATATTATGGTATTTATAGTTTGTATAATATATTTGAGATTATAATAGATGTAATATTTTTAAAAAAAATCATTGTCAGGATCAACTTTACAGTTTTCACACCTTAGAGTGGAAATTAAATTTTTTATTAAAAAAATAAAATTCTCTGATAATGCACGATAGATATAAAAATAATTCTTTTATTTTTATTTATAGAGATGAAATATTTTCATAAAACAAATAATTGGCGGTGCATAGGGCAGACAGAAAGTGGACGTCATGTTCTTAGGGAACCGAAAATATAATGATTAATGGAGTAGTTTCTTTGCATTTAATGTTTTGATTTTGTGAAGATATTCAAATTAAAATCATTTATCAGTCTGTCTGAACCGGACATATATATATATATATATATACACGCTAATAAAAAATCACTTATTTTACATATAAATAAAAATATAAATAAAAAATTTATTCGATTT
The DNA here is from genome assembly GCA_949671775.1 of Mallotus repandus. Taxonomy (NCBI): domain Eukaryota; kingdom Viridiplantae; phylum Streptophyta; class Magnoliopsida; order Malpighiales; family Euphorbiaceae; genus Mallotus; species Mallotus repandus. The sequence goes on from CATIWM010280893.1 coordinate 23,390, forward strand.
ATGATATATACAGTAAATATATTATTATTATTAAATAAAAAATTTAAAAATAATAATAATATTATTTATTTATATAATAATCATAGATTTATAATTTATTATAATTTTCATAAATTTTTTATTTAAATAATTATATAATATTATTTTAA
>CATIWM010280896.1:0-12198 GCA_949671775.1 Mallotus repandus
TATATATATTAAAAATCCTTATTTCCAAATCAACTCATATCCACCATTCTTCACCTTCCTTCCTTTATCTTCATCACCCGATTACTCTGTTCTTCTCATACCCAATTTTTTTTTTCGGGTATTATATTCTTCCCCCCTTAAAGAAAATTCATCCTCGAATTTTAAAATTCTACTCATCAAACTTCAAATAAACAAGGATACAGACTGCACATATCCATCTCTGTCTCCCAAGTGTAGTCTTCAATTGTGTGGTTGCTCCATAATACTTTCACCATTGGAATTTCTTTAGTACAGAGCTAACGAACCTAACAATCTACAATCACCATAGGATATTTTTCATACGACAGATCCTCATTGAGATCCACTATCTGAGGTTCAAGAATGTGAGATGGATCAGAGATATATTTTCTCAGCATGGATACATGGAACACTGGATGGATTCGAGATAATTTAGGTGGCAACACCAATTTATATGCCATTTCTCTAATTCTTGAGTGAATCTCGAAAGGTCCAATGTATCTCAGGGCTAATTTTCCTTTCTTGCCAAATCTCATCACTCCTTTCATTGGAGACACCTTCAAAAACACCATGTCTCCAATAGAAAATGATGCATCCTTCCTCTTAGGATTTGCATAGCATTTCTGCCAACTAAAAGTTGTCTTCAACCTTTTTTGAATAATAGGAACCTTCTCTGATGTAACTTATACTAACTCTCGGCCTATTAACTCTCTCTCTCCAATTTTTTGACGTAAAGGTGATCTACACTTTCTACCATATAATGTTTCATATGGAGTCATTTCCATACTTGCATGAAAACTCTATTGTATGCAAATTCAATCAATGGCAAGTGTAAATCCCATTGACCACCAAAGTCCATCAACATATCCTCTAATGTTTGAATGGTCCTTTCTGACTGACCATCCGTCTGAGGATGAAATACTGTATTGAAATTAAGTCTGGTGCCCAATTCTTTATGCAACTCTTGCCAAAAAACTGAAGTAAAAGTAGCTCCTCTATCTGACACAATACTTTCAGGCACACCATAAAGGCAAACAATTTGATTAATGTATAACCTTGCTAACCTGTCAATGGTGTACGTCTTCTTAATTAGCAAGAAGTGAGCTAACTGGGTCAGCATATCAATTATCGCCCAAATAACATCTTAACCTTCAGTTGTACAAGGCAATCTAGTCACAAAATCCATGGCAATCATATCCCATTTCCACTCTGGAATGGGCAACTGCTGCGACAATCCCAAGGGTCTCTGATATTCTAATTTCACTTGTTGACAAGTAAGACACTGGGATACAAATTCTGTAATATCCCTCTTTATCTCATTCCACCAGTAAGTATAATTCAAATCACGATACATTTTGATAAAACCTGGATGAACACTGTAAACAGAAAAATAAGCTTCCTCCATAATTTATTTTCTCAAATCATCCATATTTGGCACAAATAATATGGTGCCCCAATACAATACACCCTCATTGTCAATCACGAAATTTTTGGATTGACCTTGTTGTACCTCTGACATTATCTTTTGCAACTGTGGTTCCCTTCTTTAAGCTATTTTAAATCTATCCAAGTACACTGATCGTACTCTAAATTGAGCCAATAGACATGACTTGGTTACTTTCCACTGCAACCCCTGATCAATCAATTCATACAACTCTTTTATTATCAGTCTCCTTTTTAAGCTAATATGAGCAAGACTTTCTACTGATTTTCTTCTTAAAGCATCAGCTACCACATTAGCCTTACCAGGATGGTAAAGAATGAAGTAATCATAGTCCTTCAAAAGTTCCATCCATCTTCTTTGCCTCAAGTTCAAATCTCTTAACTGAAAAATATACTTCAAGCTCTTATGATCAGTGTATATCTCACAGGTTATGCCATATAAGTAATGCCTCCAAATCTTCAATGCAAATACCATTGTTGCCATTTCTAAATCATGAGTAAGGTAGTTCTACACATGCTTCCTTAACTGACATGAAGCATAAGCAACTACTCTCCCATTTTGCATCAATACACACCCTAATCCAACTTGAGAAGCATCACAATACAATGCATACCCTTCATTTCTTAAGGGTAAAGTCAACACTAGAGCTAAAGTCAATCTGTCCTTAAGCAACTGGAAGTTCTCCTCATATTTATCCGTCCACATAAACTTAGCATTCTTCTGGGTCAACCTTGTCAAAGGTGCAGCTATCTTGGAGAAATCTTTCACAAACCTCCTATAATAGTCAGCTAAACTCAAAAAACCCCTTATCTCAGTCGCTGTCGTAGGTCTTGGCCATTTTGTAATGGCTTCAATCTTTTTGGGATCCACTTGTATGCCATCTTTGGATACCACGTGGCCTAAGAATGTCATTTGATCCAACCAAAACTCACACTTTGAGAACTTGGCATACAATTGGTGCTCTCTCAAAAACCTGAAGCACCATTCTCAAATGCATAGCATGTTCTGCTTCACTTTTGGAATATACCAAGATATCATTAATAAACACTATCACAAATCGGTCCAAGAATGGCCTAAACACCATATTCATCAAGTCCATAAAAGCTACTAGGGCATTAGTCAACCCAAAGGACATCACCAAAAAATCATAATGGTCATATCTTATCCGAAAAGCAGTCTTAGGCACATCACCACTTCTAATCCTCGATTGATGATATCTTGACCTCAAATCAATCTTGGAGAAACATCAAGCTCCTTGAAGCTGATCAAACAAATCATCAATCCTTAGGAGTGGATATTTGTTCTTGACGGTAACTTTGTTCAACTGTCTATAGTCGATACAAAGTCGAAGGCTACCATCTTTCTTTTTCACAAATAACATTAGTGCACCCCAAGGAGATGTACTAGGTTTGATGAAACCCTTATTAAGAAACTCTTATAACTGCTCCTTAAGCTCTGCTAATTCAGCAGGTGCCATTCTATAAGGTGGCATAGAGATAGGATCTGTACCAAGTACAACATCAATATAAAGTTCTATCTCTCTTTCCAGTGGCAAACCTGGTAATTCTTCAGGAAAGAAATTCAAAAATTCACACACTACTGGCACATTCTTAACTGTCCCCTTATCTGCTTTGGTATCTTGAATCATAGATAAATAACCTTGACATCCCCTTCTAAGCATATTTCTAGTTGTGATTACAGAAATATGATTCTGAGGCATTGAACTCTTATCACCTCTGAATTGAAATTTCATATTATCTGGAATTCTAAAAATCACTTCCTTTTTTTGATAATCCAAAGTAGCATAATGTTGAGACAAACAATTCATTCCCAAAATCACATCAAAATCTATCACATCCGACAAAACTAAATTAGCAAGCAACTCTCTACCTTCCACCAAGACTGGACAATATGGAAAGACTATATTTGTAACTCGTCGCTAAGTGGACTTGCTACAGATAATGAAATTAACAACTTGGATGGTTGTCATCCCATTTTTTAAGCAAAGATAGGATATGAAGAGGAATGCAATGCTCTAAGATCATACCAAACTCTAGCATCAAAATGACATATTGGTAGAATACTTGTAACCATTGCCATCTTAATTGTCCCTCAGTGAAGGCAGGAAAAGTATCTCAAGGATTGCTCTTTAAACTCCAAATATGTCACAGAAATCATATATGTAGCTAGATTAACTACATGAACCAATCTAATGCTATAGCCTAATGTGATAACTTCACAGTCATTATCCTTTGATACTTTATATACCTTCCCTTTGTCCACAACTCCATTGTGTTGATAAAATCCAAAACATCTCTTGTTCTATCAAAATGAACTCTACCTAACATAAAGTACACAAGTGTTGCATCATCGTCAAACATCTCTTGATTTCTCCATTAAAACATCCGCTAAACAATTATTATGCTTGGTTAAGTACTACCAAGCCCTCATTAATCCTTCCTAACCCAATAACAAATGTTGCAAGTTCTAGTTCAAAAGTTGTCTGCTCTACTTGTGGTAACTACTCTGGCCTCTGAGCTACTGTTGTCTTTACCTTACCCATATATTGGACAGGTGGAGTAGGGGCTGGAACTAGAATTGAAACTTCATTTTGAAATGACTGCTTATCATTATATATTATTTCGGCAGTAGGAGCAGTTCACATTTGCCTCATTGAAAAGATGCAGAGATCAACAAGGTTCAAGATATGACAAAGAAGCTAACATATACGCAGAATTCTAGAAGCAACGATGACAACAAATGACATTTATCAATCTAATCACCGTAGTAGTCCCAAAGAAATTAACCATTAGCTCTGATACCAACATTGTCACGACCCAAACCCGGAGAGCACGTGACCAGCACTTGATAATGGAAAAGCGTGAAGCTTCCGAAATTCGTAGTAAGGCTTAGAAATTTTTTGCAAATTAAAATAGTCAACTTTTAAAATTTTAAAGAAAATCTGGCAAAGTTTCCTCTGTACCAGGATAAAACTAAAACCTGTGGAAAGATAATAACTCTTCTAAAATATAATTAATCAACAATATTCCACAAATACTCTAATAATCCACATAAAATGCATATATCACCAATATAATAAAATCTATAATATAAATTACATAAAATCATCTATTACTACTACGGTGTTCTAGAATTTAATACACAATACAAATATTAAATAGACCTACATAAGATAGCCGGTGAAGAAGAAATACAGTGCAGGCAACAACTAGAATCAGTTTGACTGAGAGATCCTGGAAAAATAAATTGAGGGGAATTAGACCTCACTAAGTAAACTAATTTTATAAAATGCATACTAGTTTTAAAAATAGTTATTTAAAAACCTTTGTAAATAAAGTAATATAAATATTTAAAATCCTTTACTTTACTCAAATTATATTTATACAAAAATCTTTTCCAAAAATTCATGAGTCACCTTAATATGAAATTCTCTTATCTTCAAATATCGTATTATTGGATCCATCCAATATGCTCTTTCCTATATAGGAAAGATTTCAAGAGTTTTGGATGTGCTTAGATAGGATAGGATTTTTATATGAACATCCTCAAGTAAGGAATCCTCCGACACTGCCATTTTATTAAGCGAGTCTGCTAGGAAATTTTCTGACCTGAAAATCTGAACAACACATATAGGAATTCCCCTCTACTTGTATCTCTTCATTATCTCCCTTACTTGCTGTAGGTATAGGCCCATTGTTTCATCCTTCACCTCAAATGCTCCCCCCACCTAGTTCACAACTAGTTGTGAATCAATATGAACTTTTAAATTTGAGACTTCAACTACTTCAGCTAGCTCCAAGCCATTAATGAGAGCTTCATACTCAGAGACGTTATTTGAGACAGGAAAAGCAAACTTGAGGGCATGTTTAATTAAGAACCTGTGTGGTTCCTTAAGCACTATCCCATATCTACCTCCTTCCAAGCAAGATGACCCATCCACATACAGGTTCCATTCATAAGTTTTCCCTGTAGAAGAGCTAGGCAAAAGATGACATGTTTGCTTCTTTTCTTCTTGACATTTACTTTTCCCATTAGATTCATTTAAACAACATTCTGTGATGAAATTAGCAAGGGCTTGCGCTTTTATACCCTTCCTAGGTTCATATTTCAATCCATACCCACCGATCTCCACTGACCATACTGTCATCCTATCGGCTGTAGAAGGCCTTTGAAGGGCTTGCCTAAGAGGCACATTTATTCATACAATTCCCTAATGTCCTAAGAGATAGACTCAAAACTTCCTTACATCAATCAATAATAAAAATGACAATTTTTCAATGGCAGCATAATTCAACTCAAACCCATGAAGAACTCTACTCACATAATACACCAATTTCTATAATTTTTCTTCTTCTCGAACCAGAACTACACTTACCACTTGGTCTGATGTGGCTAAGTAAATAAATAGATCCTCTCCAGGTAATAGTCTCCTCTAAATTTGAGGTGATTGTAAATAGTTCTTCAAAGGTTTGAAAGCTTTTTCACATTCCTCTGCCCATTAAAAAGTTGAAACCTTTCTCAATTTTCAAAAGAAAAGGAGACACCTCTCAGCCGATTTTGAAATGAATCAGTGTAAAACAACAACTCTTCCTGTCAGCCTTTGCACATCTTTAGGACTCTAAGGAGATGGCATATCTAGAAGAGCCTGCACTTTCTCTAGGTTTGGCTCAATCCCCTTACTGCTGACTTTGTATCCTAAGAATTTTTTCCCTCTAATAAAGAAAGACCACTTGTCAGGATTTAGCTTTATACCATATTGACTGAGCACTCCAAAGAGTTCCTATAAGTCAGCTAAGTGTTCTTCAAAGGTCCTACTCTTCATGATCATATCATCCACATACGCTTCAAGATTCCTCCCCAACACATTCTTAAAATTTTATTTATGAGTCACTAGTAGGTGGCTCCAGCATTTTATAGGCCAAAAGGCATTGCCCAATAGCAGTAGATTCCCTTTTCTATGATAAAGGCTACTTTTTCCTCATCTCCCAGATCCATAGGAATCTGGTGGTATCCTAACAAAGCATCCAGAGAAGTCAGATACTTATATCCAGTAGTAGCATCCACCAATTTGTCTATTGAAGGCAAAGGAAAGCAATATTTAGGACACACCTTGTTAAGGTCTGTGAAACCAACACATCGCCTCCATTTCCCGTTGGCCTTCTTTACCAACACCACATTAGCCAACCAAGTGGGATAATCAACCTATCTCAAAATTTGTGCTTCAATTGACTTGTCCACCTCTTTGTCGACTACATCTTGCTTGTGTTGGGGAAAGAAGAGCTTTTTCTACTTAACAGGTTCAATGCTAAGGTTGGCATTGAGCTTGTGAGTTGTTACACTTGGGTGAATACCAGGCATTTCTAAGGGCTTGAAAGCAAAATCAAACTGGTGGCTCTAAAGAAATTTTTTGACTAAGGACTTCTGCTCCTCTGTCAGCTGGCTATTCACATGAGTGCATTTTTTGGACTCTCAACACAGATGATTATTGATTCCAGCTCCCCGATAGGGTCAGTTCACTAATCAGACATTCCACTTCCCATCTATATTTACTCTGTCAGTAACACTTCATCTTCTAAAGGTAGGCTTAGAGAAATTGAATGACAATATTTTACCTTGAATTGCCCTCCTCGCACGGTGATTAAGGGTGTGCATTCGGTCGGTTCAATCGATTTTGGGGCATTTTTTTATAGAACCAAATTAACCGAATCAAACTAAACTAGAATCGAATTGAACCAACTCAAAAAACCAAATCAAACTGACCAAACAAACTGAATTTTTATAAATATAATTTTTTTTTATTATATTATTATATTATTTAAAAATAAAAAATAAATGAAATTTCAGTTAATAGATTTTTTGAGCGTAAAAATTGAACCGAACCAAAAATTTAGTTCAGTTCAAAAATTTTAAAAATAATATCTAACCAAACTAAACCAAATTGGGTACATTTAATTTTTAGTTCGGTCAACTCGAAAAGGTTGCACACCCTTAACATTGATTGGCCCATCATCCAATGGCATCTTCATACACAAATACCTAATACAAGTGATTGCACAAAATTCATAAAGAATTGGCCTACTAACTATGGCATTATATGCAGTTAACACCTCCGCCACTGTGAATTTAGCTATCACTGTTGTCCCTCTTACAACTTCTCTCTTTGAATTTGTCTCCCCCAGAGTGATAGGACGAGTAATTTTGCCTTTGACCTCTACAGTAATATCCCCTAAACATCTCAATCGGGAATATACTATAATTAAGCAATCTTCCTTGATTCCCATCTTTTTAATGACATGATAAGGCAACAAGTTTACAGAGCTTCCATCATCTACCAAGACACTCTTCACCCTAAAATTATTGATCACAACCATAAACACCATAGCATCGGCATGGGGCGTTACCACTCTAATTCCATCCTTGGGACCGTAATATGAGGCAAGTCCTAAGAGGATCTTCTTCTCTTATTATGTTCTTCCTTCTTCTGGACCTCTTTTTCCCATTTCCAGAATCATGTCCAGCTATCCAATGGATTATCCCATCTATCCTGGTGTTGGGAGGAATCATCGGTTGTTTATCTTTTTGGGTCCTAAAGGTTATCATCTCTTCAGAGGGCTTAATGAGTCTCTCTTGTCTTCTTATAAAATTTCGCAGATGCCCTTCTTTAATAAGCCTTTCAATTTTGAACATCAATTGATGACATTCATTTGTCTTATGCCTAATCGCTTTATGAAATTGGTAATATTTACCCTAGTCCTAATTATTAGGATTCGAAAGCATGTCTTTGGGCCATCGAACATACTCCTTGTCTCTGATTGCCATCAATACTTGATGACAGGAAGTACTAAGTGGAGTCGTTCTATCTTCAGTGGGAGGAGTAAAAGGTCTTATGGTATTTCTCTGCACAGGTCTTTGACTTTAGAGACTTGACTTTCTTTTAGCCCTCTTGAGAGGAGAGGAATCCTTAAATTCCTCCTTGCATTTGGGCGCATACCAACTGGTTCAAAAAGCATCATCTTGCTTGATGTATTTATCTACCCTATCCATCAGCGCTGTCAAGTCTACTAGCGTATTCTTTGTGAGTGAGTTAAAGAAAGGGGGATTATTGGTACCCTTTATAATAGCTTCAATTTCTCTTGAGTGATCCAAATTAGGAATTTTTATAGCCTCCATATTGAATCTTGTAACATATTCTCTCAAGCTTTCTCCTTTATTTTGAATAATGGTCTCTAGATATGAGGTTTCCCTTCGAGCTGGAATACTAGAGACAAATCTGCTAATGAACTGCTTGCTAAAATCAGAGAAAAAGTGAATACTACCAAGGAGCAAGTTATTAAACCAAGATTGTGTAGCATCAACAAAGGTTGTAGGAAATATTTTGCAAAGAATAGCATTTGAATCCATATCAAACTCTACAATTATTTTGAATTTAAGAACATGATCCTTGGGGCTTGTAGTGCTGTTATAAGAAGGCAAAGAAGGAAGCTTAAACTTAATAGGAATCAACTCTTTCTAAATATCCGCAAAGAAAGGTGAGTGAATACTAATCACCTGACTAGGCAGCTTGCTCTTTTCTGCTTTCTTTTCTCTCCACTCTAGGAACTCTTTGAAATCATTCTATAGTTTGCTATATTGAGATGAAGAATGAGCAGTAGCCTTCCCTTTCTCGCTATGCCTTTTACAAGCATCATCATAAGACTCGGAGACCCATCTCTCCTTATAACTCCCAGGTTGTCTACATTCACGAGATCGAGAATGTCTTTCCCTCTTCCTTATAATATCAAAATCTTCTACACTCTCCTAAACAACCCAGATTCACGCTCTTTAGAGCTCACCCTCAAATGGTGTTTGTTATGCTCTTTGAGTGATTGAGAGCTATGAAATGTTTTTGAACCTGTTTCATTAGTTTCTCCATTTTCTCTGATAGTCAACCTCCTTCTTACAATGTTTAGAGTTTTGATGTAAGGCTCAGTAACCTTAGTTTTCCTTGTCTTCTACTCACACTGCATCTTTGTCAAGTATTCCACCTTCTTCATTAAGTCGTTGAGGAAATCAGTTGGCACCTCCACAATTTTAGGGTTCTTAGAATTAGACCCTGTTGTCCTATTCCGAGTCTTGTTACCTTCTCCCCCAGTCTCTTCCCTATCTGGAGTACTTGATCTAGTCATCATATAAATATATTCGCTTTAGCATGAGCTTCTATCCTTCACATACTCTTTAAGTTAAGACAACCACCACTTCAAACTCGCTACAAACCCTTATAACTCCGTAGTTAATAGATCAGGCTTATAACAAATAGTTTTCGAATAAGAGCTACACATTTCCCACAGACAGCGCTATTTGATGTGAGTGCTTAGGACCTCTAGCTCTAACTCAGCCTTTAAATTCCTGCACTTAGTCAACAAGCTATGGTCAAAGGGTTTTTGAGGTTCCAAAACCCCTTCGACGGTTAAGTTAGGGAGATTTGATGTAGGAGCAGTGAGGTGCTAGTTAAAATAAATTTGATATATAAAGAAAGAAGATAAGAAAAAGAAAAGAAAGGGAAATGGGAGCTCGGTCCTTGTTATGAATGAAACAGAAGAGAAGAAGCCATAGAAAAGAAGAAAGAGAAATTACGGTGAAACAATCCTACCATTTTCCCTCCATTTTTCCTTTTATATTTGCATGGAGTTGGTGAAAAGGGTGATTGAATTTGTCATGACATCTAACACTACAGTGAATTTTTGGGGCATGTGAGGGTCTGCTTTTAGGAACAGTAATTGTGTCAACATGTATTGAGGTTGATGGACATGCATTTAATGCATGTCAGAACAGTAATATGGCCATTTCTCAAGTGGTGGGAATTATTCTGGGAGAGATGAGAGTTTGCTCAAAGGAATATAAAACCCTCTTCAGTACAGTGACATCCCAGTTGACAAGTCAACAAGTCAAAAAGGTTGTTGTGTTGTCTAAAGAGAGAAACTTTTGTACATGTATCCCTTTTTCTAAACCATCAGATCCATTAAATTCTAACTAATTTAATTTAATACAAAAAGAACTATCAAAATAATATAAGTTTTATAATACTTAATTTAATATGATTATATACATTATGATTTAAACATAAAACATCACTTAAATAAAAATAACTTTGCCAAATGATCATCGATTGTCTCATATATATATATATATATATATATATATATATATATAGGTGATTGAATGTTTTGGGTGAATCTAGAAGGACCCATTATACGATGTGTTATACCGAGGGTGGCTAGCTATCTAGTGCTCAAGATGAGTAAATAAAAGAGTTGGTTCTTTTAATGTCAGTAATGTGATTGATGTGAATTTTGAAGAAGAGGAGAAGAGCTCCAAAGATATCGAAACGGCGGTAGTAAAACCTTTGTTCACACAAAGAAATTAAATTATGAAAATGAAATGTCTTGTGTTTGTATCCACATGGGTGTAAAGAAGCCATAGATTCTTCAGCCACCTGTTGAATGCCCGTACATTTCAATACAGATTGGCAATTTCACTTGTCTCTTTCAGTTCAAGGAAACATTTTTTCTTTCTTTCTTATGTCTTGGTGCTGTATAAGATTTATTAATAATTGAAAGCTTTTTAACTTATATTGTTTTTTTTTTTGTTCATGTGATTATTAAGATTTTTTTTTTTTTTTTGAGGCATATGTAATTACATGCATTAAGCTATAGAGTAATCATGTACTATGTTCTTTTATATATAAATTTATAGAAATTTAGACCAATGAATTATATGAAAAGAAAAAAAATATAATTCTTCTATTTTTATGTGCTACGAATAGATATAAAAATCATATTAGATTTACTTACTAAAATAAAAATATAGATCAATAAATATATGTGAACTTTTATAAAAGTTAATTGGGTGAGAATTTTTGCACTCCATCTATTTATAAATGCACTCCTCATTAGATTTTTTAATAATTTAAATGACATAATTATCCTTATTCTTAATAATTTTTTATTAGTTATTGCAACATTTAAATGTTTTATATTTAATTATTTTAATACATTATTTATTGATTTTTTAAAATATATACTTAAAGTTTTATATTAAAAAAATAAAATAAAAATAAAAACATTAATATATATTTGCAAGTTATTAATTAAAAAATGTAAATTTTTTGTTAAAATTTTAAGTATGATGGATTTCATTATTTAGTTATAAATTTTTATTAATTTTCGTACTTTTTAATTATTTGGATATGTATTCTAAGGTTTTATTTTAATGCAATAGGTTAATATTTAAAAATTTAATTCTACTGTATATTTAATATGTAAATTGAACTATATAATTTATTTTCAAAAAAAATAATCTTTAGAATATAAAATAAATCAATTATATTGTTATTAGTTTATAAAAGAGAATGATGCTATATTTGATTTTTCATAAAATAAAATTCTTTAAAGAAAATTAAATATTTCTTTTTAAGGAAAAATAATTTCAAAAATAAAAATTTTACAAAAAAGTGTAATCTCAATTTTGGTTAACTTTTAAAATTTAATAAATTGCATATGTTTGATAAATTATATATTTGAATTTTTCTATTTTTCTATTTTTTAATTTAATCAACAGAGTTGTCCTCTATTTAAAATAGCTACTTAATAATTAAAATATTTTTAATATCATATTTAATTGCACTTTTTTATATTTTTTATTTTATAAATTATTTTATTTTGCAAATATATTTTTTT
>CATIWM010280979.1:0-27004 GCA_949671775.1 Mallotus repandus
CATACATAATAATATTCTGTACTAATTGAATTCAAATCAAACAATCAAGCATGAATATGTAATCCTTATTCAATCAACATTGCAATTCCTCAAAATACTTAGCCAATACACATGGTTAATTAAATCAAGAGACAATCAAAATAAAAAACAATATAGAAGAGAAGAGGTTGAGTTAATAAAACCCTTTTTAATTGTCTTCTAGTCGAAAATGATCTCCCTTGCATAAATCTATCTAAAAATGTCTGTACATTGTCTCTCTATATCTCCATCCCTGGCACAAGGCACTAATGACCCATATATATAAACCTTAGAGGTGGTTACAAGAAGTTACAAAATAGAAAGGCACCTTTTAACATGAAGGGTTACAACCCTATACAGAATACACAACTTCCAGGGCATTTTTGTCTATCTAAATGACTTTATCTCTGGAAATTCCCTTCATGAAAGTTCTAGATCTTCGAGTCATATTTCCAACTTAACTTGAATCACCTCTTTTAGATGTCTGTAGAGGAAGTTATGATCGAAATGCAAAAACTGCTCAATCCAAAATCTTCTAGGCCTCTTGTCCCTGTGCCGAGTCGTTCCAAGGTATGTGAGAAAAAAAAAGAAAACTACCAATCATACATTGATATTTTTTTTCATCAATACTCTTACCATTCTCATCTTTGTCATGCTTGATGGTGGTGCTCATGGGAGTTTTACTTACTTTTGCTCCATCCATTCCAAATCTTTTGAGCAAGTCTTTGTTGTACTTTGCTTAATTGATGAAAATTCTACTTAAGCATTATCTTATTTGCAATCTAAGGAAGAATTTAATTTCTCCCATCGTGCTTATTTCAAATTCACTCTTCATGCATTTAAAGAACTCTTCATATAAAAGCTCATTAGTTTTACCAAATATGATATCATCCACATATATTTGTATGAGGAGAATATCATTATCATACTTTTTAATGAAAAGGGTGGTGTCAACTTTGCCTTTGGAAAAATCATTTTTCATGAGAAATGCACTTAATCTTTCATACTTAGCTCTAGGAGCTTGCTTTAAACCATATAAAGCTTTGAACAATTTAAAGACATGGTTAGGAAAGTCATGTTGTTCAAAACCCGGAGGTTGTTCAACATAGACTTCTTCCTCAATAAAGCCATTGAAAAATGCACTCTTTACATTCATTTGGAAAAGTTTAAAATTTATGTTTGATGCATATGCAAGAAGCATCCTAATTGCTTATAATCTAGCAATCGTAGCAAATGTTTCATCATAGTCAATGCCCTATTCTTGGTTGTAGCCTTTAACCACCAACCTAGCCTTATTCCTAGTAATAGCACCTAACTCATCAAGTTTGTTTCTAAAAACTCACTTAGTGCCAATTATAGGATAATTGTTAGGTTTTGGGACTAAAGTCCATACCTTGTTTCTCTCAAATTGATTGAGTTCTTTTTGCATAGTAAGGACCTAACTTTCATCATTTATGGCCTCATCAATATTCCTTGGCTCAATTCAAGAGATAAAGGCAAGACTATTTAAATGTTTAAGAGAGTGTCTAGTGGTTACCTCTTTTGATGGCTCACCAATGATCAAATCCTTGGGATGGTCTTTCTTGAAATGCCATTCCTTAGGGAGATCTCCATGAACATTTGAAGGTATGAGGGTCACTTGTTCCTTTACAACTTCTTCTTTTTGATCATTCAACACATTTTAAGATGACTCAATTGGAGGAGAGACATTTTGATCTTTCTCCATAGCTCCTTGTTGTTGATTTAGTTCTTCAAGAATACCTACATCATCAACAACAACAACCTTTCTTGGCTCAAATGGATTAGTCTTATAAAAAATAATATGCATAGACTCTTCTACTACTAAAGTTCTTTTATTGAAGACTCTATATGACTTGCTAGTAGTTGCATAGCCAAGGAAGATTCCTTTATCGGTTTTAGCATAAAATTTTCCAAGGTTTTCCTTGGAATTCAATATATAGCATTTGCATCCAAACACTCTTAGATATGAAATCTTAGGCTTTCTCTCATTCTATAGCTCATAAGGAGTTTTATTTAAAATAGGTCTAATAAAAACTCTATTTGAAAGATAACAAGTAGTGTTGATGGCTTCGGCCTAAAAGTATTTAGGCAAATTCTACTCATTGAGCATAGTTCTTGCCTTCTCTACCAAAACTCTATTTTTCCTTTCAATAACCCCATTTTGGTGGGGTGTTCTAGGAGAAGAAAAATTATGAAAAGTTCCTATTTCATTGCAAAAGGTTTTAAAATAGTCATTTTCAAATTCTTTTCCATGGTCACTTCTTAAAGTGGAAATTTTAAAACCTTTTTCATTTTGAATTCTTTTTGCAAAAATTTTAAAAGCTTTAAAGCTTTCATCATTATGAGCAAGAAAGAGTACCCAAGAAAATCTAGAGTAGTCATCGATAATGACATATACATAATGCTTCCCACCTGGGCTAGTAACTCTACTAGGGCAAAATAAGTCCATATGTAACAATTGAAGAGGTCTAGTAGAAGTCACCTTGTTTTTAGCCTTAAAGGAACTTTTCACTTGCTTACCCATTTGCCATGCTCCATATATTTTGTCCTTTTGGAATTTTACTTTAGGTAGGCCTATGATATGATCACCTTTGCTTAGATCTTCAATGAGGTCCATGCTAGCATTACCAAGCCTTCTATGCCACATTCAAGTATTATCCTTAATAGCAATAAAACACTCAACACCTTGGTTAGTTAAAGAACTTAAATCAATAGTATAAACATTGTTAACTCTTTCACCTTTGAAAATGACTTTGTTCTCTTCCATATGAGTTACAAAGCATTTCTTTGGTTCAAAAGTCACTCGATTTCCTTTATCACATAATTGACTAACACTAAGTAGATCATGCTTTAATCCATTAACCAAAAGAATATTTTCAATGTAAGTAGAGTCTTTCTTACCAACATGATCAATGCCAACAATTTTACCCTTGGCATTATCACCAAATGTAACTTTGCCTCCCTTATTCATTTCCAAATAAGTAAAGAGGTTGGCCTTCCTGGTCATGTGCCTTGAACATCCACTATTTAGATACCACTCTTCTTTGCATGTTGTGGATTCCAAGCACACCTATAACCAAATAGATCATCTCTTTAGGTACCTAAATATATTTGGGTAATTGGGGGTTAGCATTGAAAGATCCACCATTTGAGTAACCTAAATGAGTCTTTCTAATATAGCATTTAGAATTTTTATGTCCCTTCACACCACAATAATGGCATTTAACATTTTGTGCATGCTATTTCATTTTAAAACTATGAAAACCATGAGAATGAGCATGATTATATCTCCTAGGCTAGGTAGCTAGTAGGTCTAAAATTATTAGTCTTAATTCTATTAGATTTTTTAGGTCCATTGGTTTTAAGATTAGGTTTTTGGAAGCCCTTGGTAATTAGAATACTTGGTTTTACACCTTTTGAGGAACTAGCATGAACATTTTCAAATCCAAGTTCATTTTTAGATTTCAAAGGAGTGGAAGACATATTGATCATCCCATCAAGAATTTCTTTTCCTTTGTTGAATCTAGAAATGGACTCCTTGAGATTGCCATTCTCATTTTCTAAAAATTCATTTTGCTCAATAAGTTTTGCATTTTCCTTTGCAATCTCAACTTTCTTAGAATTACTTTCATTCAATGAATTGGTCAACTCTTCATGAGATGATCTTTATTTCTTAAGTTCTTCTTCTAGAGTTTTGACCATTTCTTTGAGTGAATTAATTCTAGATAAATATTTATCACATTTGTGCATCAACTTTTCACAAGTAAGTAATATTTCATTATTGGATTCAAAGTCTAGAGTTACCACATCATTATAATTTTCCTCCAATGCTATGAAGCAAAGATTAGCAACGTCCTCATCAGTGTCATCATCACTAGAATCATCCCAAGTTGCTTTAAGTGCTTTTTTCTTTTCCTTCTTTTCCTTCTTGTCTTTCTTGAAGGATTTCTTCAACTTTGGGCAGTCAGATTTAATATGACCCGGTTTGTTGCATCCATAGCAAATGATTTGATACTTGTTGCTTGAGTTTTGCTTCTTAAATCCTCTTCTCTTTTTCATGATGAGATTTCTGATTTTTCTTAAAATCATGGCAAACTCTTCATCATCTTCATTTGATTCACTATCACTAGTATCTTTACTTGCTTTGAGAGCAATACTCTTATCCTTCTTGGTCTTCTCTTCCTCAACTACTTGAGTCATTTTTATTTCATGGGTGAGAAGTTTCCTAAGAAGTTCATCCGTTAGTAGAGTAGAGAGGTCATTTGCTTATTCAATTGAAAAGATCTTAGCTTCCTAAATTTTTTGAGGTAAGATCACAAGGATTTTGTTGTTAACATCCTCATTTGAGAATTTCTTCCCAAGTTTTCTTATAGCATTGACAAGAGTGATAAGTCTACCATACATCTCACCAATTTTCTCATTGGGCTTCATTTCCAATAACTCATATTCTCTTCCAAGCATTTGTAACTTCTTATTCTTGAGTTGATTGGTACCTTCGTGTTTGGTTCTTAGACATTTCCAAATTTCTTTGGCCGTTCTCAAGTGCTCAATTCCATTGTATTCTTCTCTACTTAAACCACAATAAAGAATAGTGATTACCTTTCTATTTCTCAAGTTGGCTTAGTTTGATCATCATTCCACTCATTTCTAGGAATAGCCACCTCATTGCCTTGACTATTTTTCTTTGTCGGAGGACTCCAACCTTCTTCAATAATGTCCCATAAATTGACTCCTTTACTATCCAAGAACATTTTCATTTTATTTCTCCAATATGCATAACCGGTGCCATCAAAGAATGGAGGTCTTGTGTAGCTAGGGCTATGAACATCGAGGGCGACAACAACTGGACTTGTGGAGGCCATAATCTTTTCTCCAAGATGGTTAAATCTTCAAGAATGGAGACCAAAGCTCTAATACCGAATGTAATTCCATAAGTGCCGGGGGGGGGGGGGGGTGAATTGGCTTTTTAAACAATATGGGTAATTTTAATTTTTCTCTCAAGAGCTAACTGAAAACAAATATAGTGCTAAATTGGATGAAGAAGATGAATGATAAAACTCCAAGGATTTATAGAGGTTCGGCCCTCAAAGCCTACTTCTCTCCTTAACCACTTGTTGAGAGTTTGAATCCACTATCAATCTACTTCAATGGTGTAGATTAAACCTTTACAAGCTTAAACTAAGCTACCTAAGTGTTTTCCCAAGGATCACACTCAAATCCAATGCTAAAAACAATCCTCTTAGCTTACTAGAATTTTAAACCCAAACCTAACTCACTCAATCTCACTTTTGAGCAATTGAATAAGGGAGTTAAACTCTCACCAACCCACACTCAAGAACACTCTTGAGATACAAAGAAATTACAAGAATTAAAGATGAAGCTTTGGGTGGTTGAAGAATTAATTTCAAGATTTAATGCTCAAATGTTGCTCTAAGATTATTTGCTCAGTGTCATATGTTCCCTCCAGCTCAAATTAGAGTTGTATTTATATCCTCAGAGAGAAAAATTAACTGTTGGAGGTGCATTTAATGCAATTAGAGCTATTTGAACCACCAAAGAAAAAGTTCCCAGCCCACGTCATGATCATGAAAAATTCATCATCGGTCATGATGGTCTGGGCGCCAAGAAACAACTTCAAAAATTTCCTGCTTTTCATGATTTTCCAATGATGACACTAGTGATGAAAGTTTCTGCCTGTTTTAGGTTCTTTGAAATTTGGATTTTCATAATTGTGCTAAAAAAATTTCTCTGACGATTGGAATTTGCTTGTGACCATTAGAAATGAAGATTTCCATCATCGTTGGCCAAAATTGATTTTCCATTTCTGTCGAAAAATTCGATCTTTGATTTTAACACTGTCATCACTAATAACAGGTGTGCAGACTTGAAAATACGACAACTTAATTTTCCATTGCTTGAATTTGAGCTTGAATATTGCAATATTAATAGATCTGAATATAAACACTCAATACACGAATTAAATGTAATTTTACTTAATTATTTGTGACAATTAAAAATTAATTACTTTACCCCTCTAGGTTCATCAATAACTTTTAGCTTATAAAATATATATAATAAAATTTTAAAATATCACATTATATCATTAAAATATTATACTTTAACCATAAAAAATTATAAATAATGGTTGAAATTTTTAAAATATCATAAATTTTTTTGGAATATCACAAAAATGCTCAAAATATTACAATTTTATTTTTAAGATATCGCACTCTGTTTTCAAAATATGATGATTTAATTTACAAAAAAAAAACATATTTTAAAAATATCACGAACTAATAATTTTTTAAAATATTATGATAATTTTATTTTATCGAGCAATCAAATCCGGCCAGGTGGCTGCTAAGTTTGGTGTGATTGGTTGCTACCGTAGCTGATCCAGCTCTTTCTAATGCACGTAAAGGAAAAACCAGTCAATAAACCAGCTGACCAACCATCCAAACCAATCACATTGACGAAAGGCAGCTCCTCATTGCATTGGCTCGTTCTGTAGCTTCCGACGCTGCTCCTCCCTCGCAATCTCTCTTCGTACATCGCTAATGAAATCGTCTTTCGATGGGGAGTAAATCTCTGAAGAAGAGGTCCATCAGCAAGCGATCAGTCCCCGAACCAGACACTGCAATGCCTTCTCCTTCTCAGACCTCTCATTTCGCTCTCACAAAAGTACCACTCTTTGTTTTATTCTTTATGACCTTTGGTCTTGTCACTCTCTTTGGCATTTCTTCGATCTACTTGGACACTTTCCAGTTTGTTAATCGATCACCTAAAATTTATGCAATTCAAGTGATCAATGAGTTCCCTCACGACCCCAGCGCCTTTACTCAGGTTTAATCTAATTTTTCTGTTTTGATGTCATTTAATTATGGGTTATTTTTTTAAAATTTAATTTCAGAAAAAAATTTCGGTTCGAGCTTTGATTCATACTCTGATTTGAATTTATGAGTAGCTAATTGAGAAATTTGGTATCAGGGTCTTCTTTATGCAGAAAACGATACGATGTTTGAGTCCACTGGCCTTTATGGCGAGGTGTGTTTGTTTGCTTTCTCTTTCAATACAAAAATACCGGCAACGTGGTTCGTTTTTGTGGTAATCACATTTGGTTTGGTTTTATCGATCATTAACTTTCTACTTCTATGACTACAGTCATCAGTTCGGAGAGTTGATCTTAGGTCCGGCAGGGTACGTATTTCTCTCGCTTTCAAATTCTTATTTTAGACTTCTCATGGTTTAGAATTTTGTTCTGTCAGTTTTCTGGTTCTTAAGCTTTAATAATTGCAACAAAGTTGGATATTCGATTCAAGCTTTGTATTGTGTTTCACATGATCAGGTTGAGGTTCTTCACAACATGGATAGCTCTTATTTTGGGGAAGGCTTAACCCTTCTTGGAGAAAGGTTTGACTCACTTGCATTTTGGTTCTTTTGTTGATTTAACAAAGTTAGATTTATTACTTGATATTTTAGAGATCTGGCTCCACAAACTTCTCTCAAGAATAGGACTTTCAGTTGATCAGATTTTGAGATGATTGATGACATAAGTTAGATTTGACTTATTATATTTTTATAACTACTGAATCAACTACCACAGAAAACCTGTTGCCTCCCCCACTACCTGCTATTTGAGAGCCCATCTGTATTATTAATGTTGTGGGTTTAATTCAAAATGCATGTTGTGAAAATAAAACATTGCACGCTTGGAATTTCACATATACAGCTCATCTGCATCACAAGTATGATAGACCTGGCCAGCATGCTTTAGTTGGGATGGTTTAGCCCTCCCCCATGTGTGGCTTGGCATACTAGAGGTGGGGGCTCAAATCCCACCATCTCCTTCCCCCCAACCCCACCCATATAATATGTACTTGTTCAAAAAAGTATGATAGAACTGATGATAGAGCACAAATCTCACAAATATGATAGACCTAACGGTTTCATGTGTCTTTTTCTGCCCTGAAAACTGACGTAATATCTATCTCTTAAATAAATAGTTGGGCATGTATGGATACTGATTATTTGTATACTTTGTTTCAAATGTAACTGCAATTACATCCTGTTTCTTAAATTCTTGATTTTATATGTGCAGCTGTATAAATGCTTAAGAAAGTTATTATTCTGATGTAGTAATTCTTTATGATCTTTTGTAGGCTATTCCAAGTAACTTGGGTGACGAACACTGGTTTCATATACGACCGAAATGATTTAAACAAAGTTTGTCCTTCACCATTTTCTTTTTGGGCATGTATATGTATGCAGTATATTGCTATGCTGTGAAATCATTTTCTTATCTTAGTGAGCATTTCTAAGATGTTCCTGGTTTTGTTTGCTTTTCTGTTTCATCCCTATGATTATATGGTACAACAACCCTCATTTCAGTGTCTGAAAATTCTACTGCTTTAATTGTTTCTGAAGCAATTTTGGTTTTCACCACACCATCTTGAAATGTTCCCGGCTTTCACAATAATGGTTTTCTCCTGCACATAGAAGTGCACTTTGGACAGATCTTTTCTTTTTGATACAACTTCGTGCATCTTCTGCTCTACCATCTTTTTAAAATTTTTTTTTGCCATGGTTTCTTTTGTTAGATTGAGGTGTGTTCTTTGTTTGGTTGGCTGAAGAGTTCTTGTTTTTAGATCTTTACTTTGTTTTTCCTCACTTAATGCAGGTTAAAAAATTTACTCATCAGATGCGTGATGGTTGGGGACTGGCCACTGATGGTAAAGTTTTGTTTGGCAGTGATGGAACTTCAACACTATATCAGCTTGATCCTCGGACATTGAAAGGTTTTTCTCTACAACTCTTAATATGTCTTTGGTTTTTTGAGTTGCACAGAATGATTCTTCATTTGTGTTGTTTGATGCAGTAAGTGAAAGAAACATTGTGAAATACAATAATCAGGAAGTACGCTACCTCAATGAACTAGAGTTTGTAAATGGTGAAATATGGGCCAATGTTTGGCAGGTACACTCTACTCTTTGTTGAATGTGCCTGGATATTTTTTTTGAGATTTCCTAATGATAGAAGCTTCTGTTCATGGCAATGAGATCACTGGCTTGTATTTTTGTTCCGAAGGGCTTTTTATGTTACTGAAGAAAGCAAATTTTGGCTTCAGGTGGTTATCCTGAATTTTGAAATATTCTCTCTCTGACTCTAGGCTCCCCTCCCTTGGAACCTCACCATTGTTGAAGCGAAGATTTTGCCTCAGGTTTTTGACAAATGTAACATAATTAGGCCCTCTAAGGTTTGTGTTTTCCTTATGTAGACTGATTGCATTGCAAGGATCTCCCAAAAAGATGGCACTGTGCTTGGATGGATTCTTCTTGAAAATTTAAGGTGTTGCTCCTGTTTTTTTTGCCCGCTCCTTAAACTGTCATGATATTGTCCATATGACTTGAGAGTTTCACAGAATCATACTTTTCACTTGTGTTTTTACAGGAAAGGATTGCTAGCAGCTGGACACAGGGTGAGGATTTAGTCACACATAAGATGTCATGTCTTTGTGAGAAAAAGGGAAAAACTTTTATCTTTTTTGAAAGCTGTTTTTTTATTTGATGTGGTATATTTGATATGTTTTTAAGTGTTTTGTTAGCCAGAAGTTCCTTGCATTTTTAATGATATTATCTTCCTCTCATGTGTGTGTGGGGGCATATGTCTTTTGTTTTTGTTTTTTTTTTTTCAAAAAGTTTGCTTGAAGACTAACAATTTCCTTCTTTACCTGAGGCACCTGAATTTTTCTCTACTTCTCAGGGCATTGATGTTTTAAATGGTATCGCATGGGATAGCAACGACAACCGTCTTTTTGGTAAGCTATTATACTAAAAAAAAATCTTTGAAGTTGTAAATGCGGCCTATATTTTTCTTGCATACTGGACTTGGTTGCGCAATTCTTGTTTTAGCACATTCCACTCAATTCATGATATAGCTGTTGCTAATTTGTATTGCTACTGTTTGTTGCTCTTATGGGTTATCTACTGGTGCAAACATAGATTGCTTGTTTAGTCATCCTTGTCTGTATTAAAGAACTCGATCTTGATTTGGCATTAGGGATCTGATTTGAACATATCAGGGCATCCCCTCTTAGCTTCTGTCAGAAGTTGATGGTTGAAATCTTTCTTATTTGCAGCGTTCGGATGCCTAAAGTCTGATTTGTCGTTTTTTTTAACTCAGTTTAAACTTGATACTCATAGCTTCTTGTTTTTGGAGTCTATTTATGTGCATTTCATTTGAAGTCTATCATCCTTGTGTGCAGTTACTGGAAAACTATGGCCAAAGCTTTATGAAATCAAATTGCATCCGGTGAAGGAAAGCGTCAACAGTAGATCGATTAAGCAGCTTTGCATACCATAATCAGCTACACCATGAAGGTTTTGACAAGCCCACTGTTATTGGAGTTGGATGGCTGAGACCCGGGATTATAGATAAACTTGCTCTTGTTAAGTTTGGCTGATGCGCAGAAAGACCTTAGAAGACAGCGATCACTCGATTCTTTATTTGGGTATTGGATCATGCTAATTAAGATGGAATGATGCATAGAGAGTTTACAAAATGCCATCAACTTGCCTCCTAACATAACAACGTTACTGTGCTGCGAAATGAATTTTTGTTTAATGTTCTTTCTCACTTGTAAAACCCCTGGGTTGTCTTTATCTTCGGAATGGGAAAATTTCTTATTAAAATTACAGGCAAAATCAATGAAATATCATTAAAAAATTGTGATTAACCAACCATGATGCTTGAACATGAATTAATATTCTGATAATGACATCTATTTACGAATAAGACACAACTACTAACCTGATTAACATATGATGGACGAAACAATGTTGTTTGTATTATGATACGAAGCTAAAAAGATGGGTAAAAATTGACGTAACGAGGAATTTGCATTTGCCGAATACTAGTAGCTTCAGTTTCACAAAACGCGGGAGCTTCTGATAAAACAAATCATATCATAACAACTAATATTTTCTTGAAGTGGCAAATAACTGTTGGTTCATTTGGTGCTAGGGTCTTGTTTCTGCACCTAAACCAGATTTTCCCGTTGCTCTCGCTGGTTAGTTGATACGTCAGAGATTTTGAACTACAACGAAGTGTTCTGGCTAAGCTCAAAATCTCCTGTTACCATTTCTTCTGTTCATCTTCAAACTTCCCTTGAAGCTCTCTCATCAATTCTAAGTTCTTCCAGTCATGTCCTACCATCAATCTTCCCTAAACAAAAATCTCTCTAAGCATACACGATTTTTTGGCATCAGGTTATGGATTATTTTAGTTGCTTTGGCTCTACTCTTCACTTTTCTCTTCCTCGTCATCTTTATCAGCTTTCACTATCTTTGTCGCCAGAAGAAATCAAAATCCTTCAAACCCCATTTCCTTCTACCAAATCCCATTTCTTGCAGCAACAACTTTAGGAAGAGTTACGGTGCATCATCACTGGACAGAAGGCTGTTGTCTCAACGTGTTGTTGAGATTGAAATGAACATGGCAAAGCTAGACCATCATAATAATCTTGGTGGGATTGGGATGGCCACACCCAATATTAAAGCAGCTGATTTGGAATCAGTTGCTAGATACTCCCCTGTAGTTCTAGATGCATGGAGAGGAAATAGGTTTGCTTATAAGGATATTGAGATGGTGACCAATGGATTTTCTAATGAGAATTTGATCGGAAATGGCGATCATGGAGTTGTTTATCGTGGCATTTTATTGGATGCTACAAGAGTGGCTGTAAAGAGCCTACTGAATAAGAGGTATATGCTCTTTCTCAAATCTACTGCATGCACTCATACATGCATTTTTCTTCATTGAAGGATGGACAAGGTTTGTTAATTATATGGCATTTGCAAGTTTCTGATACAATTACATATTATTGATACAATCATTATTCATCAGTTGCCAAGCTGAGGAATTTATAGCTGAAATGGAGGTCATAGGACATGTTAGACACAAGAATTTAGTGAAATTGCTTGGATACTGTGTGGAAGGAGGTTACAGGTATTATCATCTATTGTTCATCTTCAGGAATTATTTTCATTTAATAGTTAATTTTAATTTTAAGCCTTTGCTTCAATTAGAATGCTCGTGAATGAGTATGTGGATAATGGAAATCTGCATCAGTGGCTTCATGGATGGACAGAACAAGTCAGCCCTCTATCATGGGGTGTAAGGATGAACATTATCCAAGGAGTAGCAAAAGGGTGAGCTATTTGATCCTGACATTTTCATTTTAATCATTATACACTTCATATGCTTCCTTTTACTTTATGCTTATGTGATTTGAAGAGTTTGCTTCTAAAGATTAGCCTACCTCCACGAGGACATTGAACCGAAGATCATTCATCAAAATCTAAAATCTACCAACATATTGCTGGATCACCAATGGAATCCTAAGATCTCAGACTTGGGGATTGTTAAGCTCTGTAGCCCTGAGCGAAATCATACAGCAGCTCGCCTGATGGGCATATCTAGGTAAGCATCCCTTGTTAATTTGCCCAAGTATGCAATTTCATTACAAGGTCAATGCTCTTAAGTTCTGGTAAGTGAAACTTGATAATTTGGCTGACCATGTCAAATAGCGTGCTTATTATTTCTGCAGTTATTTATCTCAAGAATGTGCTTCAAATGGAGTTCTGAATGAGAGGACTGACGTTTATAGCTTTGGAATTCTAGTAATGGAGATCATATGCGGAAGGACTCCTGTAGATCACAATCAACCCCAAGTAAAGATTCCTAAAACCATTGGGGTGATTTGTTCGAGCCTAAAGTTCATACCTTTTGACATATAAATTAGCTATCAATTGCAGGCATATTTAGTTGACTGGTTGAAGTCCATGGTTGCAAACCACAAAATCAAGTATATAGCAGATCCGAAATTGCCAGGACTGCCATCGTCAAAGGAGCTCAAACGCGTACTTTTACTTGCTCTTCGATGTGTTGATCCTGATATAAAGCACAGGCCTACAATGGGAGAAGTGATACACATGCTTGAGCCGCGTCACTTACTACTAAATGATGTACTAATTACAACACTTACACAATGCCTTCATCCATTTCATTTTAATGTTAAGAATCATATCTCGCTGAATTATCTTTAATGATCATATAATGTAGGAACGTCCCATTAGGAGACACTCCCCATCTCATCAAACATGCTCGCAAGAGAGACAGACAACTGCAAAATCGGGTGAGGTTGATTTTAATACACATGAAAGGGAAAGCAGCGGTAATGAGTATCAGAAAATGATGTCGAAGTAAAGACAACTTTTGTAATGGGCTACAGGTTCAAGATTATATTTACGTTTTGGTTGCTGAGAACATTTTAATCTACAGTCTTCACTTGTAGTTACTTTATACAATACATTTTGTAGGTTCTATTCATACTTGCTGAACGAACTGCAATATGCTGCTTTATGGAACATACACACTATTGTTTTTTTATTCCATATTACTTGCTTCCTTTGATAGAACTGAACATGGTGGGTCATTACTGAACCCACCATTTAACACATTTCAGGGGAAAATTTTCTTGGCAGAACAAGTGTTCAGCTGATTAACAGTTGTTGGTATATTTATTTATTTATTTTATAATATTTATGAAATTATTTGTCTAAAATGAGAGAATTTATCGCCTACAACTGTGATTCCATCAGCTATAACTTCCAGGATTCCGCCTGACATTTCTCTGCCAAGTGCAATTGTAGCATTGTCAGGAGAAATGCAGGTTAACCTTCTTATCACTAGTTGCTTTGTAGGCATTCTAAATTTGATTCCATATTCATCCCATCCATTTTTCACTGCAACGCTATCGTCCCTTGAGACTATGTAACAATCTTCAATTCCATTACACGTGCATGAATGCACAAAAAACAAAAAAAATCAAATTTTCAGAAAGAATCCTACCTTCAAAAGAAACAGAAGTGGAACCTAATCATAACACAAACAGACCTGGATTAATCCCAATTTCTTTTAGGAAATTTCAGTAGATGGACCATTTGACCTATACGTTTTCATTTTTGGCTCTGGATTTTTGTTTTTTTTTTCATTTTTGAACTTCCACTTTTTCAGTTTTTTTTTTTTTTTTCATTTTTGGCTTTTTTTTGTCAGCTATATAACTTTATCTGTAATTTTTTTGTTGACTATTAAAAGAAATAAAAAAATTAATTGTCTAAATTGATACAAATTAAAATATAGGATTATTTAAAAAATTGGCCTATAATTGAGATGCATGAGACCATTTTCTCAATTTAAAATTGAGATTTTATATAAAAAATTATTTGTCATATAATAGGATTTTAATTATTAATTTTGAATTTAATAATTAAAATTGTACAAAATTATACTGTCCAAAGCACAAGGCGACGTATAGATATAAGATATAACTCATATAGAAGCAAAATCTTTTTTGGTGTTACAGAACAATTGCATTTTATTTCTTCTTGCAGAGAATCAACATGGAACTTAGCTTAAGCTATATCTATCAACAGAACAAGTTTTTAGCTTAACATTCTCAATAGGCAGCCTGTCTTTTGGAAAAGGACACTGAATTCTTTTGCTAGGCAACAAATTGCACGGCTTAGGAGTAACATCGCTTGTTGCTCCCTCTATGTTTGTGCAATTCCATTGTAGTTTCTTTGGTTTCTGTGTCAGTGTAATTGTTACATTAGACATGCAAATTCCGGTGAAAGGACTCTTTTCAATCCCTTCAAGCCACGCTGAATGGGTCACATTTTCTGCTGCAATGTCTCGGTAGTTTATACGAGTAACGTTAGGCAGTGCATTTGGATCATAACCTTTATCTGGGTGCGATCCATAAGAGCCAGTCATCCAGAAAACATACTTCATTGTCTTAAAATCCATTCTTCTCACAAAAATGTCTTTCACATAAGCTCCTCTTCCTGGTGCTGTTTTGATTCTGACGCCTGATTGAGTGTTGATTGCTTTGATATCTTCCGCTCTAACGTCCTGTATTCCGCCTGACATTTCGCTGCCTAGTGCAATTGTAGCACTGTCAGGAGAAATGCACGTTAACCTTCTTATCACTAGATGCTTTGTGGGCATTCCAAATTTGATTCCATATTCATCCCATCCACTTTTAACTGCAATGCAGTCGTCTCCTGAGACTATGTAACAATCTTCGATTCGAGTATTCGTGCATGAATCTGCACAACAAAAATTTATTTTTCAGAATGAATCCCACCCAGTACCCACAAAAGAAACAAAAGTGGAACCTAATTATAACACAAACAAACCTGGATTAATTCCATCTGTGTTAGGGGAATTAACCGGTGCAAGAATAGTCAGTCCTCGGATCAACACATCACTGCAAATTTTCAAATATAGAAAATATATTAATTTTTTCAACATAGTTGCAAATTAGCGAAATTTATTTGCTAATTTGTGCATATCTATATCCATAATCTATAATCTATGATATATATATAAATAAATGTATGGAGACAACTAAAATTACTAAATAGTTTTTACTTATTATTATATAAAAATTGAATGATTATGTCATTTATTGATAATAATAAAGACTATTTAGTAATTTTATCTGCCCCAATACAATTTTTAAAAATAATTAATTACAAAGAAA
This sequence comes from Mallotus repandus, assembly GCA_949671775.1. NCBI lineage: Eukaryota > Viridiplantae > Streptophyta > Magnoliopsida > Malpighiales > Euphorbiaceae > Mallotus > Mallotus repandus. The sequence goes on from CATIWM010280979.1 coordinate 15,644, forward strand.
TATTAACACCAAAAATGTTGAAAGAGAGTTGTATAATTATTTAAATAAAAATTTATTGTGAATATAATAAATTACTATATTATAATTCTATCAAATTTGTAAAATTAAATTATTACTTTATAGAAAAGAAATAAAGGAGTGCTATATAACTGTTAAAATTGAAAATTTATTAAGATTGAAATAAATTATTATACCATAATGTACCTCTACCAAGTTTGAAAAATTATATTGTTATATCGATAAAATATTACTTTTTATTTTCAAAATTTCATCAAATTAAAATTTAGTTAAAAATTGAAATTAAATTAATCAATATTTTTATTTGTTTAAAAGTAAATAGAATCATAATTTAAATATTACTTACAAAAATTATGTTAAATTTTTTAAATTATGATTGCACTTAATTTTTAAATAAATAAAAATTTTTAAAGAGGAGAAAAGTATTAACACTAAACAAATTGAAAAAATAATTTATAAATTTCATAATCTCATTTAAAATAAATGTAAAAAATAAACTACAAAATTATATATTTTATACTTAATTATTATAAAAACTTTAAAACATTATATTTTCTCATTATTAGCAATCATGTAAAATATTTAATTTATTAAAATTAAAATTTATTTTGTAAAAAATGAATCCAACGATAAAAAATTCACGTATATAAATGGTTCAATTAAAAAAAAAAATAAAAGTATGCGTATATAAATGGTTGAACCTGATGTACGTGGGGTGAACCTGCTGTTCAATCATTTCCTCCCTCTCTAATTAAAAAAAATAAAAGTATGCGTATATAAATGGTTGAACCTGCTGTACGTGGGGTGAACATGCCATGATGGAGAGTCGATCAACGTAAGATTGGAAATTTGAATCTGGTGAGAGTACAACAGCTCAATGAGATATGGACGAGTGTGCTTCAACAGACCCCTGTGAAACTTTTCCCACCAAGTTGCACCCTGCCCATCAATGGTGCCATTGTGGCCTAATGCAGGAAAACGAAGAAAAAAAAAAAATTAGCAAGAATTGAATCCATTAAGCAAAATTTAACTAAAAAAATCATGCTTAATTAATTTCAAGAGTATAGGGTGTTAATCTGGATTACCGGTAATCACCACATCCCTAAGATTAGTACCAAAAATGAGACTGCTGAATCTTGGACCAGCTGCATCTCTTCCTCTGCCATAAGAAGGCAATGGAGGCAGAAGAGGCCATTCTGCCTCATCCTAAACATAAGCATTACATATGAAACTATGAGATTTGAAAAGAACCCTGTTAATAGAAAAAATTTCCAAGCACCCAACAACAGAGAGCGCAGACTATCCACCACCGTTAATAGAAAAGACGCTACATCAATATCTGTTAGTTTAAGAAGCAAAGAGTATGGATTCCATGAGTAAGGTCTTCTGTTCAAGTGAGAAAACAGACGCGGAAAGATTTGCCCTTATAGATGCACCCGGCTTAATTAATCCAGATTAGTTGGGAGCAGAGTGTATTGTAAAGGAAACGAAAAAAGGTACCTGAGAAGCAAGAAGAACAGCATCCTTGTGGAGAAAAAGAGTGAAGTGACTAGTGAGATTAAAGCTCCCAGTTAACCATTTTCCTGGAGGCACGATTAGTTGTGCTCCACCATGTGAGGAATACTTGCTTAGATTAGCTACTGCTAACTGGAAAGCCTTTGTATTAGATGTTTTTCCATCTCCAACCCCCCCAAAATCTGTTAAAACCGCACTGTATTTTCTACAGCTTATCGCAGGATAATTAACAGTATGAGAACTGCATTCTCCTGGCCTTGAACCAAGCAAACCCAATATCAGAATGATTGAAACGGCCTTAAAAATCTGTCCCCATATCAAATAATATTCCATTACAACGTCAGGTAATTTAGATCAAGATTACTTCGAAGAAATGAACAGCCAAAAGAATTTTTTAAAAAAGAGAGAGAGAGATAAAAATTGAAGATGCACTCAATCTGGATATAAAGAGTATGCTCTGAATTAATGTATCAGTTTTGGAAAAAGAATCCACATAAAATCAAGTTATGGAATCTAGCAATAAGTTAAGAAACTTTTAGAATGCACAATGTTATTATAAATGGTAATTGATGAAGCAAGTAAAGGAACTATAAATCATTTTAGATAGACAATTTCACATAAATAAATGAATAGGGAAATGATAGTTGTTGTGAATAGCATGTAGTGTCTACACTAACGTCACTACTCGTGATATTTACTGTTTTACATTTTTATTTTTTTATAATTATGTTATTAAAAAATAAAAAAATAAAAATATTTATTTACAAGTTACATGTATTTAAATTTTTATACGATGAGTTCACCAGTGTGTGCACCTTAAATTTAGAATTCTAAAAAAATTAAAAAAATTAAAATTTCAAAAAAAAAATAAAATTTTAAAAAATTAAATATTAATTAATATTGGGAACAATATTAAAATTGAACTCAATAGTATTTTATTTTAAGTATCATTGTCTAAGTGAATAAATAAATAAATCAACAGCTATTAGAATTAGCTGACTAGACGTTGGCGTCTTGGGTTACGTTTTGAAATTAAAATTTTGGGCACAACAATTGAATTGTGTGAGAAGAGATTGCACTGCATATTGAAGGTAATGGGTATACGAAAAATTAATTAGATTAATTAAAGCCATGAAATGGAGGCCACCATAAGGAATTTAAACTGTAAAATATATATTTCAATTTTAGCGTATAATTTTCTGCAATTAATGGTATAAGCCTGCCTTCCTGACCACGGATAGGCTACTACGGGGCTTTGCACTTCGGCCCCTGAGAATACCACAGCAAGATAAGGGGGCGGAGTCAGCCTAAAGAAGAACGTAACTAATGCAAATTCATAGAAAAAAATGAAAGCAAAATTCGCCTCCCACATGTTCAATCTTTTTTTCTTTTTTCAAATTTCTTTTGATTTTTTTTACGCAAATTTTATTATATTTTAGGAAAGAAAGAAATCAGTTAACGGAGCCATACATAATGGACAGAGATTTTACACTCCACTAGTTAATTTTCGCACTTCTCTTTTAATATTTTTTGTATAATAAATTACATAATTATCCTTTGATTAAAATGTTTATTTTCATAAATTATAATTTATAAACTACCTTTTTAATATTTTATCCTAATAGGGAACACTATATTTATAGTAGGCTCTAACATTATTTTATCTCTATTTTTTTTTATTTTGCAACTATTCATATTTTTGAATAAAATTTTGTACTCATACATAATTCTTTTTATTCTCATTACTCCGTCCATTACTGCTCTTTTTTTTTTCTTAAACTTTTTTTTCTCTAATAGAAATTAGGTTGTTATGCTTTTTTTGGGGTTAATTTTAATTTATTAGTGTATGAACAGCTGCTACTTATCAAGAATTATTGTTTACCTTGCCAATTTGATATTAATATAATTTTGATATAATTGCCATTAAGTTTATTTATTATTTTAGTAAATAATTGCCGACAAACGGAACATTTCTACTAGGTTACTAAAGGAGGTTCACAGAGCATTTTGATCAAATCTTGTTCTTGCTTATTGCTTTTGCATCATTCTTACTCATCTTGCTCTTTGTTTAATTTCCCCTGATTCAAACCGAGGAGATATAAACTCAGTGCAGTCTTTATAACTCTGTATTGCTTGATGTTTATACAAGTTTGAATATAAAGTATAAACTTACTGCTACTTATGTTTTTTGCTTCCATCCAATAATAGACCATCTACGAAGCTTATATAAATATAACTTGCATATGATATTTTGTTGATTGCAAGTTTAACAGCTTTATCTAACGTTCAATAAAAAAAAAAAAAAAAAGTTCAAGAAAAAAAGAGAGAGCAACAATGGAGGGAGTGATGAGAATAAAAAGAATTATGTATGACTACGGAATTTTGTTAAAAAATATGAATGGTTGCACAACTTATAACATATTATGAGTCTTGCAGTTCAATCGAACCTGAAAGTTAGAATCTTTAGAAGCCACATTTGCGGAATGTAAAATTTTTTTCTAAATCTAAATGCTCGATATAATCCGGGTCTGTCTGGTCCACGAATACCTGGAGAAAATAAAAATTTTGATTATCAATTCAACAAAATTTTCTCAAAATATTTGAAAATGACAAACAAACACTGTCTAGGAAAAAACCTAAGCTGAAAGGTGCAAAAAGACCAAAAAAAAAAAAAAAGTTTAAACTAAAATTTAAAGTACTAAACGATGGATCTAGGGCTTAAAGCTGCCGTTTTATAGGCGCAGCTGTAACCCTCATTGTTGGCCTCTAATTCAGCTTCGTTTTGACATATTATGGGCTCTACAATTCAATCGGGTCTAAAAGTTAGAACCTTTAGAAGGCGCATTGTGCAATGTAAAATCTTTTCCCAAATCCAAACGCTCTGTATAATCTGGGGCTGTCTGGTCCGCGAATATTTAGGAAAAATAGAAATTTTGATTATCAATTCAATAAAACTGTTTTAAAACATCTGAAAATGATAAACTAATACTGTTTAGGAAAAAACAATAGTTGAAAAGTGCAAAAAGACCAAAAAATCCGAAAAATAAAAGTTCAAACTGAAATTTGAAGCCCTAAATGATGGATTTCGGCTTGAAGCTGTCGTGCTACAAGCGTAGCTATAACACCCATTGTAGGCCCCTAAGTCAGCTTCGTTTTGACATATTATAGGTCCTGTAGTTCAATCGGGCCTGAAATTTAGAACCTTTAGAAGCCGCATTGTGCAATGTAAAATCTTTTCCCAAATCCAAACGCTCCATATAATTCGGGGTTGTCTAGTTCGCGAATATTTGGGAAAAATATAAATTTTTATTATCAATTCAACAAAATTGTCTCAAAACATATGAAAATGACAAACTAATATTGTTTAGGAAAAAACCCTAGTTGAACAGTGCAAAAAGACCAAAAAACCCAAAAAATAAATGTTAAAACTAAAATTTGAAGCCCTAAATGATGGATTTGAGCCTAAAGCCGTCGTGCTACAAGCGAAACTATAACACCCATAATAGGCCTCTAAGTCAGCTTTGTTTTGACATATTATGGGTCCTGCAGTTCAATTGTTCCTAAAATTTAGAACCTTTAGAAGCCGCATTGCGCAATGTAAAATCTTTTCCCAAATCCAAATGCTCCATATAAGCTGTGGCTATCTGGTCTGTGAATATTTAGGAAAAAAAGAAATTTTGATTATCAATTCAAAAAAATATCTCAAAACATCTGAAAATGATAAACAAATACCGTCTAGGAAGAAACCCTAGCTGAAAAGTGCAAAAAGACCAAAAAATCCAAAAAATAAAAGTTCAAACTAAAATTTGAAGCCCTAAACGATGGATTTTGGGCCTGAAGTTGTCTTGTTACAGGCGTAGCTATAACACCAGTCGTAGGTCTCTGAGTCAGCTTTGGTTTGACATATTATAAGCCCTGCAATTTAATCGGGCCTGAAAATTAAAACCTTTAGAAGCTGCATTTGCACAATGTAAAATCTTTTCCCAAATCCAAACGCTCCATATAATTCGGGGTTGTCTGGTCCACGAATATTTGGGGAAAATAGAAATTTTGATTATCAATTTAACAAAACTATCTCAAAATATCTGAAAATGACAAACAAATATTGTTTAGAAAAAAACCCTAGCTGAAAAGTGCAAAAAGACCAAAAAACCAAAAAAAAAGTTCAAACTAAAATTTAAAGCCCTAAATGAAGGATTTTGGGCCTGAAGCTGTTATGTTATAGGCGCAGCTATAACCCCCATCGTTGGCCTCTAGTTCAGTTTCATTTTAACATATCATGGGCCTTGCAGTTTAATTGGGCCTGAAAGTTAGCACCTTTAGAAGCTGCATTGCGCAATGTAAAATCTTTTCCCAAATCTAAACGCTCTATATAATCCGGGGTTGTCTGATTCGTGAATATTTGGGGAAAATAGAAATTTTGATTATCAATTCAACAAAACTGTCTCAAAACATCTGAACATGACAAACTAATACTGTCTAGAAAAAAATCCTAGCTGAAAAGTGCAAAAAAATAAAAATAAAATAAAAGTTCAAACTAAAATTTGAAGCCCTAAATGATGGATTTTGAGCTTGAAGCTGTCATGTTTTAAGCATAACTTTAACACTTGTTGTAAGACTCTGAGTCAGCTTCGTTTTGACATATTATGGGCCCCGCACTTCAATCGGGCCTGAAAGTTAGAACCTTTAGAAGCCGCATTGCGCAATGTAAAATATTTTCCTAAATCCAAATGCTCCATATAATCCGGGGCTGTTTAGTCCTCAAATATTTGGAGAAAATAGAAATTTTGATTATCAATTAAATAAAACTGTCTCAAAACATCTAAAAAAGAGAAACAAATACTGTCTAGGAAAAAATCCTAGCTAAAAAGTGCAAAAAGACAAAAAAATCCAAAAAAAAAAAAGTTCAAACTAAAATTTAAAGCCCTAAATGAAGGATTTTGGACTTGAAGTTATCATGTTATAGGTGCAGCTATAACTCCCATCGTTGGCCTTTGATTCAATTTTTTTTTAACATATTATGGACCCTGCAGTTCTATTGGGCCTGAAAGTTAGCACCTTTAGAAGCCGCATTGTGCAATGTAAAATCTTTTCCCAAATCTATTTGCTCCATATAATCTGGAGTTGTCTGGTTCGTGAATATTTGGGAAAAATAGAAATTTTGATTAGCACTTCAACAAAACTGTCTCAAAACATCTGAAAATGACAAACTAATACTGTCTAGGAAAAAACCTTAGCTGAAAAGTGCAAAAAAAAAAAAAAATGAAAATAAAAGTTCAAACTAAAATTTGAAGCCCTAAATGATGGATTTTAAGCTTGAAGCTGATAAGCACAGTTTTACCACTTGTCGTAGGCCTCTGAGTCAGCTTCGTTTTGACATATTATGGACCCGGACTTTAATCGGGCCTGAAAGTTAAAACCTTTAGAAGCCGCATTGTGCAATGTAAAATCTTTTCCTAAATCCAAACGCTCCATATGATCTGGGGCTGTCTGGTTCGTACATATTTGGAGAAAATAGAAATTTTGATTATCAATTAAATAAAATTGTCTCAAAACATCTAAAAAAGAGAAACAAATACTGTCTAGGAAAAAATCTTAACTAAAAAGTGCAAAAAGACAAAAAAAACCCAAAAAAATAAAAGTTCAAACTAAAATTTGAAGCACTAAACGATGGATTTTGGGCCTGAAGCTATCATATTACAAGCGTAGCTATAACACCAGTCGTAGGTCTCTAAGTCAGCTTCGTTTAGACATATGATAGGCCCCATAGTTCAATTGAGCCTAGAAAGTTAGAACCTTTAGAAGCCGCATTGTGCAATGTAAAATCTTTTCCCAAATCCAAACGTACCATATAATTCGGGGCTATATAGTTTGCGAATATTTGGGGAAAATAGAAATTTTGATTATCAATTCAATAAAACTATCTCAAAACATCTGAAAATGACAAACAAATACTGTCTAGGAAAAAACCCTAACTGAAATGTGCAAAAAGACCACAAAACCCAAAAAAAAAAGTTAAAACTAAAATTTGATGCCCTAAAAGATGGATTTTGGGTCTGAAGCTGTCGTGTTACAGGCATAGCTATAACACCATTCATAGGTCTCTAAGTCAGGTTCATTTTAACATATTATAGGCCCTGCAGTTCAATCGAGCCAGAAAGTTAGAACTTTTAGAAGCTGCATTTGCGCAATGTAAAATCTTTTCCTAAATTCAAACTCTTCATATAATCCGGGGCTATCTGGTCAGTGAATATTTGGGAAAAATAGAAATTTTGATTATCAATTCAACAAAACTGTCTCAAAATAGCTGAAAATGATAAACAAATACTGTCTAGGAAAAACCCTAGCTGAAAAGTGCAAAAAGACCAAAAAACCAAAAAAAAAAGTTCAAACTAAAATTTAAAGCCCTAAAAGTTGGATTTTGGGCCTGAACCTGTCGTGTTATAGGCATAGCTATAACCCCAACATTGGCCTCTATTCAACTTTGTTTTAACATATTATGGGCCATGTAGTTCAATTAAGCCTGAAAGTTAGAACCTTTAGAAGTCGCATTGTGCAATGTAAAATCTTTTCCCAAATCCAAACGCTCCATATGATCTGAGGCTGTTTGGTCCACGAATATTTGGGAAAAATAGAAATTTTGATTATAAATTCAACAAAACAATCCAAAAACATCTGAAAATGACAAAAAAATACTATCTAGCAAAAAACCTTAGCTAAAAAGTGTAAAAAGACTAAAAAAATCCAAAAAAATAAAAGTTTAAACTAAAATTTTAAGCCATGAATGATGGATTTTGGGCTTGAAGCTGTCGTGTTACACGTGTAGCTATAACACTAGTCGTAGGTCTCTAAATCAGCTTCGTTTTGACATATTATAGGCCTTACAGTTCAATCGAGCCTAAAAGTTAGAACCTTTAAAAGCCACATTGCGCAATGTAAAATCTTTTCCCAAATCCAAATGCTCCATATAATCCGGGGCTATCTGGTCTGCAAATATTTGGGAAAAATAGAAATTTTAATTATTAATTTAACAAAACTATCTCAAAACATCTAAAAATGACAAACAAATACCGTCTAGGAAAAAACCCTAGTTGAAAAGTGCAAAAAGACCACAAAACCCAAAAAAAATAAAAGTTCAAACTAAAATTTGAAGTCCTAAACGATGAATTTTGGGCCTGAACCTATTGTGTTACAAGTGTAGCTATAACACCGGTCATAGGTCTCTGTGTCAGCTTCGTTTGGACATATTATAGGCCCTACAGTTCAATCGGGCCTAAAAGTTAGAACCTTTAGAAGCTGCATTTGCGCAATGTAAAATCTTTTCCCAAATGCAAATGCTCCATATAATTTAGGGTTGTCTAGTCCGCGAGTATTTAGGGAAAATAGAAATTTTAATTATCAATTAAATAAAACAGTCTCAAAATATCTGAAAATGACAAACAAATATGGTCTAAGAAAAAACCCTAGCTGATAAGTGCAAAATGCCCAAAAAAAAAAAAAAAATAATAATTCAAACAAATTATGGCCTCTGATTCAGCTTTGTTTTAACATATTATGGGTCCTGTAGTTCAATCGGGCATGAAGGTTAGAACTTTTAGAATCCGCATTGGTCAATGTAAAATCATTTCCCAAATCCAAACCGGGGCTGTCTGGTCTGCGAATATTTGGGAAAAATAGAAATTTTTATTATCAATTCAATAAAACTATCTCAAAATATCTGAAAATGACAAATAAATACTATCTAGGAAAAAATCCTAGCTTAAAAGTGCAAAAAGATAAAAAAACCTAAAAAAATATAAGTTCAAACTAAAATTTGAAGAACTAAATGATAGATTTTGAGCCTGAAGCTATTGTGTTACATTTGTAGCTATAATACCCATCGTAGACCTCTGAGTCAGCTTCATTTTGACATATTATGGGCCCTGCAGTTTAATCGGGCTTGAAAGTTAGAACCTTTAGAAGCCGCATTGCATAATGTAAAATCTTTTCCCAAATACAAACGCTCCATATAATCCGGGGAGGTTTGATCTGTGAATATTTGGGGAAAATAGAAATTTTGATTATCAATTCAACAAAACTATCGCAAAACATCTAAAAATATCAAACTAATACTGTCTAGGAAAAAACCCTAGCTGAAAAGTGCAAAAAGAACAAAAACCAAAAAAATAAAAGTTCAAACTAAAATTTGAAGCCCTAAATGATAGATTTGGGCATGAAGCTATCATGCTACAGGCATAGCTATAACACCCATCGTAGGCCTCTGAGTCAGCTTCGTTTTGACTTATAATGGGCCCTGTAGTTCAATCGGGCCTAAAATTTTGAAGCTGTATTGTGCAATGTAAAATCTTTTCCCAAATCCAAACGCTCTATATAATAAAAGTTCAAAGTTAAATTTAAAGCCCTAAACGATGGATTTTGGGCCTGAAGCTGTCGTGTTACAGGCGAAGTTGTCATGTTACAGGTGTAGCTATAACACTAGTCGTAGGTCTCTGAGTCAGCTTCTTTTTTGACATATTATAGGCCTCGTAATTCAATCGGGTCTGAAAGTTAGAACCTTTAGAAGCCGCATTTGCGCAATGTAAAATCTTTTCCTAAATCCAAATGCTCCATAGAATCCAGGGCTGTCTAGTCCGTGAATATTTGGAGAAAATAGAAATTTTAATAATCAATTTAATAAAACTGTCTCAAAATATCTAAAAATAACAAACAAATACTGTCTAAGAAAAAAACCCTAGTTGAAAAGTGCAAAAAGAACAAAAAACCAAAAAAAAATAAAAGTTCAAACTAAAATTTAAAGCCCTAAATGATGGATTTTGGGCCTGAAGCTGTTTTGTTATAGGCGCAACTATAACTTGCATCGTTAGCCTATGATCCAGCTTCATTTTAATATATTATGGGCCCTGCAGTTCAATCAGGCCTGAAAGTTAGAACATTTAGAAGTTGCATTACATAATGTAAAATCTTTTCTCAAATCTAAATGCTCTATATAATATGGGGCCGTCTGGTGCGCGAATATTTGGGAAAAATAGAAATTTTGATTATCATTTAAACAAAATTATCTCAAAACATCTAAAAATGACAAACAAATACTATCTAGGAAAAAACCCTAGCTAAAAAGTGCAAAAAGACTAAAAAAAATTTGAAGTTGAGACTAAAATTTAAAGCCCTAAACGATGGTTTTTGGGCCTGAAGTTATTGTGTTAAAGATGTAGCTATAACACCAGTTGTAGGTCTCTAAGTCAGCTTGATTTTGACATATTATAGGCCCTACAGTATAATTGAGCCTGAAAGTTAAAACCTTTAAAAGCCACATTTTGCAATTTAAAATCTTTTCCCAAATCCAAACGCTCCATATAATTCGGGGCTATCTGGTCTACGAATATTTGGGGAAAATAGAAATTTTGATTATTAATTCATCAAAACTATCTCAAAACATATGAAAATGACAAACAATTATCGTCTGGGAATAAACCCTAGCTGAAAAGTACAAAAAACCATAAAACCTAAAAAAATTTAAAATTTAAACTAAAATTTGAAGCTATAAATGATGGACTTTTGGCCTGAACCTGTCGTTTTACAGGTATAGCTATAACACCAATCGTAGGTGATGCGGGTTAGAATTATAATACCCTAGTCTTTAAGGACTTAGTATAGAGCAAGTAGGGTGTCGATCCACAGGGAATTCGGGGTAAATATTATATTAATCGAGTAGATAGTAAGATGGATAGGCAAATAAAATCACAATGATAATCAAACAAATAAATCAAAATCAAAATAATTACTCTAATACTAAAACTATAAATTACTAAAGCTTCTTATCAAAACACA
>CATIWM010281048.1:0-20539 GCA_949671775.1 Mallotus repandus
AATTAATTTAATTTTGTTAGAGACAAAATAAAAGTTAACCTAATTAAAATAGGAAACATACTTTTAATTAAATTAGAATTATATATTAATTAATTTAATTTTTATTAGAGATATAAAATAGAAGTTAACCTAATTACAATAAGAAATACACTTTCAATTAAATTAGAATTACATTTAAATTAACTTAATTTAATTGTTATTAGTAAATGACTAAAGTATCCAATTTTTATATAATAATGAGTGAAGACTTTTTTGTAATTTTGTCTGTCTCCCATCTCTTCATACATTTATATATATTATAGATATATATATATGCTGGATGGGTCCTGCCTGCAAGTGGGGGACCCGTTAGCCCACAAAACTTGAAAAAAAAAAGTAAAAAATGGGGTGCAGCCTTATTGAAAATAAATAAATAAATAATTAGTCAATAAATTGTTGCTTCGGTGCCTAACACTTGACTTGTATAGTCAAGAGGTGGCTATAAATGGTCTTCCACATTTCAAGCAGGATGTGTGGTTTTTGTGCCGTGAGAGTGTGGTAGAGAGTAAAAGGTGAGATAGGCTGTGGGAAAGTTTTTTTAAAAAAATTTTGTGAGAGTTGTGTGTGTTGTGTGAAGAATAGAAAAAGTTTGTGCATGGGTGCTGTACAAAACAATTGAGAGCCTTTTGTTTTGTAAGTGAGGCGTGAGAAAAATTAGAGAGCCTTGGGTGTAAAATGTTGTGAGCTTCTCTATTGTGTGTAATAAAGAAAGGGAGGAAAAAATAAATATTATTTGTAAGCCAATTGTAATTGTAATCTCATTATTTTATAGTGGAGGATTTATCTGGATTAGGTCCTATAGTTTTTTTTTTCATTTTTCAAGGTTTCCATGTAAAAAATTATCGGTGTCATATTTATTTTTCCTTTATTTATATGGTAGATTTTTACTGTCTATTTTATTCGCCCGTTGGCTGATTTGACCGCTTTATTAATTTTATTATTTAATTTGGCAGGCTAAGCCTCCTTTATATTATTGTACACTTCCATTTATTATCTAGTAGAAAAATTTAATTATCCCAACAAAGTGGTATCAGAACTTAGTTGGTTAAAAATTATTTTTTTCTATCTAGATTAAAATGGAGAACATAAGCAACATGTTCAAATTGACTCCAACAAATTACTCAGTTTGGAAGTCAATGATGGAGGATCTTTTATACATGAAAGATATGTGGCAACCTATCAAAGCTGTCAATGGCGTAGCTATTGGTAAGCCAGCAGAAATGAAAGATGTAGATTGGGAAGTGCTCAATAGAAAGTGTGCAGCTCAAATCAGATAGTTGATTGATAGGAGCATTACGCAGAGCGTTGCCAAAAAAACCGATGCCTACTAGTTGTGGAAAAAATTGGGGAAGACGTACACGCAACCAAGTGCACAAAATGGTGCCAATTTGATACGCTGACTCATTACCTTGAAATACAAAGATGGTAGCAACATGTCAGAACACATCAACAAATTTGAAGGTGTTGCAAATCAGCTCTGAACAATGAACTGCAGATTTGATGACAATTAATTAGCAACATTTTTATTAATCTCTTTGCCAAAAAATTGGGATTCACTTTTTGTGTCCGTCACAAATTCAGCTCCTAATGGAAAGGTGACTTTGGAGATGGTGAAGGACATATTATTCAATGAAGAATCCAGATGAAAGGAGAATGGTGAAATGTTTGAAGCTCTTATGTCAGAAAAATAAGAACAACATGGAAGAAGCAAAAGTAAATTTTCTCATAGACAACAAAGGGGTCGATCAAAATCTCGGTCAAAGAAAGACGCTAATTGCCATCACTGTGGCAAGCTTGGACATTTCAAAAGGGATTACAGAATATGGAAATCTGAGCAATCAAGAAATCAACCAGCTGAAGCTCCACAAACAAATACTGCAATAGCAGGGGATGAAGTTGAAGTTGTCCTAGACGATAAAATCATCAAGATCAAACCTGGGTGGTTGACTCAGGTGCCTTATTCTATGTCACTTCAAGGAAGGATATATTCTCATCCTATGTTACTGAAGACTTTGGCATGGTACGGACGGGAAATGATGGAGCATCCATAATTATTGGCATGCGAGATGTTTATTTGGAAACCAACATTGGATGCAAATTGCTTCTCAAAGACGTGCGACATGTTTTAGACATCAGGTTGAATTTAATCACCGTTGGAAAGCTTGATGATGAAGGCTACAAAAGCTATTTTGGCAAACATAAGTGTAGGCTCACAAAAGGCTCTCTAGTGATGGCTAAAGGGAAGAAAATTAACTCCCTCTACACAATAGAAGTAAAGCTACAAAAAACCTAGATAAATGTAATGGAGAAAGAAGTTCCAATTGAGTTGTGCATAAACGACTCAGTCATATGAGTGAGAAAGGACTCTAGAGGCTAGCAATGAAAGATCTCTTACCTAGGATCAAAGGTGCTCATTTGCAAAACTATATTGATTATATTCATGGAAAATAACACAGAGTTGCATTCCGGAGTTCCATACCATCAAGAAAATTAAATATTCTTGATTTGGTACATACTGATATGTGTACGATGCAAACTAAAAGTCTTGGCAGTGCCTTATATTTTGTAACCTTCATTGATGATTGCTCTAGAAAATTGTGGGCATTTGGTCTAAAAACTAAAGTCCAAGTGCTAGAAGTTTTCAAAGAACTTCAGACAAAGGTGGAAAGAGAAACTGAAAGACAGTTAATGTGTGTTCATGCAGACAATGGTGGTGAATAGAGGGGTTTGAAGAATACTGCAGCAAATTCGGCATCAGGCTTGAGTAGATGGTACCAAAAATACCTCAGCATAATGGTGTTACGGAAAGGATGAACAGAACAATTTGTGAAAGAATCAAATATCTTCTTTCAAATGCAAAGTTGCCAAACTCTTTTTAGGGGGAGGCAATGAGAACTACAGTTGATCTAATCAACTTGTCACCTTCAGTTCCACTCAATGGCGACATACCACAACGAGTATGGACTAAAAAGGATATTTCTTAAGAGTATTTAAAAGTGTTCAGTTGTAGAGCCTTTGTTCATATTCCACGAGATGAAAGAACCAAACTTGATGGAAAATCTAAGGAATGTATATTCTTAGGTTATGCTCATGAAGAATTCAGGTACAGACTCTAGGATCCTATTGATAAGAAGATTATCAGAAGCAGAGATGTTATATTCTTTAAAGATCAAACCATTGAAGATATCAAGAAAAAGGTGGAGACCAAGAAAATAGAAGAGCATCCAGTAAATCTAGAGCCGATCCCTCTACCTACTAGTCAAAATGAAGGGGGAGCCTTACTAGAAGGCGATGAAGGGGGAGCTGGTAAGGATGATGCCAATGAACCTTCTATTGTGCAACTTGATTTGAGAAGATCAGCCAGAGGTTGAGTAGAAAGCCGCAAATGCCCTTCAGATGAGTATGTGACACTTACTAAAGGAGGAGAACTAGAATGCTATGAAGAAGCTATTTCAGGAGAACACAAAAAAAGTGGTTTGAAGCCATGCAAGATGAGATAAAGTCTCTACATGAGAATAAGAAATTTGAACTAGTGAAGTTGCTTGAAGGCAGGAGAGCTTTGAAGAATAAGTGGGTGTTTAGGATCAAGTATGAAGAACACAATCTCCAACCATGATTCAAAGCTAGACTGGTTGTAAAGGGATTCAACCAAAGAAAAGGTATCGACTTTAATGAGATTTTTTCTCCAGTCGTGAATATGACATCCATTCGTACTGTGCTGGGTTTAGCAGCAAGTCTTGATCTAGAAATTGAACAAATGGATGTTAAAACCGCCTTCCTTCATGGTGATTTGGAAGAAGGAATATTCATGGAGCAGCCCAAGGGTTTCAAAGTAAAAAGAAAACAAGACTATGTTTACAGATTGAAGAAAAGCTTGTATAGTTTGAAACAAGCACCGAGATAATGGTACAAGAAGTTTGAGTTTGTTATGGGGGAGTAGGACTATAAGAAGACTACTTCAAACCATTGTGTATTTGTTCAAAAATTCTCTGATGATGGCTTTATTATGATGTTGCTTTATGTGGATGACATGTTAATTATTGGTCAGAATATTTCCAGAATTAACAACTTGAAGAAGTAGTTGAGTAAGTATTTTGCCATGAAAGACTTGGGACCATCAAAACAGATTTTTGTCATAAAGATTATCAGAGATAGAGGCGTTAAGAAACTGTGGTTGTCACAAGAGAAGTACATTGAGAATGTACTTTAAAGGTTCAACATGTACAATGCTAAAGCGGTTAGCTGCCCTCTTGCTAATCACTTTAAATTGACTTCTCAGTAAAGCCCTTCTACTGATAAGGAAAAGGAAGAGATGGATAGAGTTCCATATGCCTCATCAGTTAGTTATTTAATGTATGCCATGGTGTGTACATGGCCAGATATTGCACACTCAGTTGGAGTTGTGAGTCGATTCCTTTCAAATCTTGGAAAGGAACATTGGGTTGCAGGGAAATGGATTTTCAGGTACCTTCATGGAACGTCAAAAATATGCTTATGTTTTGGAGATGCCAAACTTGTGTTAGTTGGATACACAGATGCAGACATGGGGGGAGATGTTGACTCGAGAAAGTGAACTTCTGGTTACCTAATTACATTTGTAGGGGTTGCTGTGTTATGACAGTAAAAATTGTAAAAGTGTGTTGCTTTGTCTACCACTGAAGCAGAATTTATTGTAGCAACTGAAGCCTGTAAGAATTGCTATGGATGAAGAAGTTCTCAAATGAACTTGGCTTTCATCAGGATAGATACGAGCTATTTTGTGATAGTTAGAGTGCTATCTACCTTGGCAAGAAATCATCATTTCATTCAAAGCCAAAGCACATTGATGTGAGATATCACTAGATACGAGATGTATTAGAGGAGAAGCGGTTGCAGCTTGAGAAGATCCATACAGATGAAAATGGAACAGACATGTTAACAAAAACTTTACCAAGGGAGAAGTTCGAATTTTGTCGATTGGCTGCCGAAATGGCAATGACCCCCACTTAAGGAGTGAGGGGGAAATTTATTGGATGGGTCCTGCCTGTAAGTGGGGGACCCGTTAGCCCACAAAACTTGAAAAAAAAGGTAAAAAATGGTTGCATCATTTTTCAGTGCAGCCTTATTGAAAAAAAAAAACTTGTCAACAAATTGCTGCTTCGGTGCCTAACACTTGACTTGTATAGTCAAGATAAATAGCCTTCCACATTTCAAGCAGGATGTGTGGTTTTTGTGCTCTGAGAGTGTGGTAGAGAGCAAAAGGTGAGGTAGGTCGTGGGAAAGTTTTTTTAGAAAAACTTTGTGAGAGTTGTGTGTGCTGTGTGAAGAATAGAAAAAGTGTGTGCATGGGTGCTGTACAAAACAATTGAGAGCCTTTTGTTTTGTAAGTGAGGCGTGAGAAAAATTAGAGAGCCTTGGTGTAAAATTTTGTGAGCTTCTCTATTGTGTGTAATAGAGAAAGAGAGAGAAAAATAAATATTATTTGTGAGCCAATTTGTGAAGGTGTGAGCCACAAATTGAGGGTTGTAATTGTAATCCCATTATTTTATAGTGGAGAATTTATTTGGACTAGGTCCCGTGATTTTTTTCCTTTTTCAAGGTTTCCATGTAAAAAAATGTCGGTGTCATATTTATTTTTTCTTCATTTATATGGCAGGTTTTTACTGTCTATTTTATTCACCCGTTGACTGGTTTGACCGCCTTATTAATTTTATTATTTAATTTGGCAGGCTAAGTTTCCTTTATATGATTGCACACTTCACCTCTTTTGTTTATTTTTGTAAATTCCATTTATTATCTAGTAGAAAAATTTAATTAACCCCAACAATATATATATATATATATAATGCATTGGCTTGTCAACGATACTACAAAGCACAATTCATATTGAAATAAGTAAAGATGAGTCGATACTTACCAATAGCAGCGTTGATTAAAAAGATCATGGCGCCTGCATAACAAGCAAGATAAAAAGATCATTAAACTAATCAAGGCTACAAAATCTCATTCTTAAAAAGCCTAAAGAAGCGAACATCAATTTATCTTGTTTAAGTGAAGCTAACACCTAGAAAGCTTACGCACAATTGAAGGACGATACACCGCCTAAACCGCAGCGCTCAGAGCATTTAACGACATAGGTGGTTTGATCAAATATGCAGTAGCCTTGATCTCCGCAATCTTCGCAATAAATTTGAGACCATGAAAGATCAAAACCAAACAAAAGACCATTATAGACGTCCATAAACGAAAGTTCACTGAAAATTGTTTGTGGTGTTGTCCTGGCCATTACAATTAGATTTATGGCACACCCGTCTGCCACGCCCGAAGCCTTCATGTCACCAACTAATGCATATTGGTAACCATTTCCAACAAGACAAGACGAAGCATCTATATAGAGTTCTGATTTAATTCTAGTTGTGCAACTCAGGAACATTATAAGAACATCTAGGATGTCTGATGGCGAATATTGATCTCTGTAAGTGAAGTTGCTGTAGTTTAAGGAACACAGAGGAAGTGAAGAACAATTTCCATCTTGAACGCCAACATCGGCAAGTCGGATTGTTGAATTATTGTAGTTGATGGCCTTTACATAATATTTTCCAGAATACAAGTTCATAAATGGCTGGTTGTTTTCACAAGTTAGTTCATAATTAGGGTCACCACAATTTGGTGGATCTCCTTTTAGTCGAAAAGGGTAGGTAATGTTAATAAGATAGCCACAAGAAGAAGGATTTTCACAGCGATGATACTTTTCAGCGCGGCAGGTTGCTTGGAGTAGAAGAGTTATGACAAAGGCATAGTTGCCTGCAAATAGAAGGCTTTTCCCAAACATGGAGGGAGAAACAGAGTCCGTGTACTATTGTTAGCTACACAATGGAGTTTTTTGATTCATCAAAATGCTGTATAGCAAACGTTTGGTGTTAGTGCTAAACTCCAGATGGATGCAAATAATCAGACCAATAGAATATGCCAATAAGTTGACAATGTGCTAGGTTTTGTTTGGACAAATATTGCAGAAATCATTGGGAATAGAGTTACACACAAGCCATCATGTTTTCCGGGTCCACAAGTCGGCGAACTCAGCGTTCCATCTCCTGTCTTATGTGTTTGTTGAGTTCCCTCGTACCTTCAAATACAATGTCTTTTAGAAAATCCTTAATCAATCAATTTCAATACAATCGAGCCTTACTTTGTTCGTATACAACATAGGTCGAGAATTGAAGTCAATGCCCGTAAAAAATAAGATTCATGCCGTCTTGAAGGTTTTTTTTTTTTTTAAAACAATTGAGAGGTAAGGGAGTAGATCGAACTTATGATCTAAATTTTATAATATCTATTATATGAACCACTACACTACAAAGAGAGGACATACGGTCTAAAGAATGCAAAAAATTAAGATAAATTTTTACTTACGGGATATATATACATCTAATGTTAGAATTTAAAAATATAAGACACATGTCTTATTTTTATTAATTAAGTTAATAATATCTAGATGATGTGTCTTAAATTGTAATGCAAAACTTTTCCAAAAATTAATTACCATCAATTACCAACATTTTATCAAAAACCCATAATTTATTTCCTAATTAAAATGTAAATGAAGAACCCAATAAATGAAGCAGATCATAAGAAGTGATTTTAGTGTGAATGTAAATAACAAAAGAAGATGCTGCAGAGCATATTCTACTTTCCAGGCCGGCACGAAGTGAGAGGATCCCACCTAATTGTCCGACTTGTCTGTGGAGTCCCTCGTGCTTTCAAAAACAATGTCTAAAAAAATTCCTTATGACCAATATTTGATTAGTGCAATAACAAGGTCACACCACTCATGCATATGCATGGCGTCAACAGCATATCCCATATTTTACCGGCTCTTTACCTGAATTTCCCGAGTTTCTTTGATCTTTTCTAAAAAATAAGCAAAACCATCTAATTTAAGTTAATCCAGACATCATAGATGAGTAAATCTTACAATTTAATCATCATTTATATTATGCTCTGCCACATTTTGGCAGTGAGTCGTGCAGAGACTGAAGCAGTCGAAGAAGAGTGCCTTGAAACAAGTTGCAGTGACAATGGTCCGTTCATCCGATTTCCCGTTTGGCTTAAAGATAGGCAGACAAGATCTTGCGGTTATCATGAATTCAATCTATCTTGCACAGAAACGCAGCAGACTCTGTTGGAGCTGCCAAATTCAGTAAAGCTTTACATCAAGGATATTGATTACAATTCCCAAAGGATTTATGCCTATGAACCTGGTATATGTCCAGCAACATCCCTCATAAACCTCAATCTATCTGCCTATTCTTTCCACTTCCATATAAATTCCCTGACCAATTATAGCTTCTTCAGTTGTACATCAAGAATTGTTGATTTGGGAGATTATGGAAATATTGTTCCTTGCCTTGACGATCATGGATACCAAATTTCTGTGATTTATTCTAGCATATATATGGGTGACATTCCCTTTTCATCTTGCACGAAGCTATATGAAATTGTCTCATTTCCCTATAATATGGATTTCATAGACAACGCCGTTACTTTGAGATGGTCCAAACCAGGGTGTGCTAAACGCGAAGCAGATGGTGTAAAGAATAGCAACCAGACCTGCACAATGAAGGCTGGAACAGAACAATAACGTTGCTCAACTCAAGACCAACAAAAACAGAGATTTTTTTTTTTTTTTGTAAAATGAGAGCTGTGTTGATATGAAGAAGATTACTACTAATTTTTCCAAAATATAGAAATACATACATGCCAAGTCATCGTTACATTCAACCAAAGTGATCTTTCAGTCAGCACCTAACCAAAGATATGACTTGCTTTTACAAAACATAATTCCCAAAAATAAGGAATTGACTAACTTGACTAGATACAAAACAAGAAGATTCAACCATCTAGTTACAATAAACGAGCAACTTCAAGTAGCCATTGCAGCTACTGTTTATGCTACTGTTCATACTTGCTCTATTTACTGTTCCATAACTTTTGCATCTCCAAGTAAAATCTCACAAGGCTTAACGCTCCTCCTTGAGATTTTGCTTGGACATCCCAAGCTTAAGCTTCAGAAATTCCAGCCTTGTTTTAGATAAGGCTTTAGTCATCATGTTTGCTAGTTGCACTTCAAAAGAACAATGGAACAACCTCACTTCCAAATTTTTCTCAGCTTCCCTAACTGAATGGAATTTCACATTAATGTGCTTTGTCCTTCCATGTTGAACTAGATTTTCAGCTATCGTAATAGCTGATTTGTTATCACAATGAAGCGCAGTTGGTGAAGCTTGAATCATTCCCAAGTCTGCAAGCACTTTCCTCAACCAAATCGCTTGATTTGCTGCTGCTGCAACTAAGATGTACTCAGCTTCTACGGTGGATTGAGCAACAACCTCTTGGTTCTTAGCATTCCAGTAGATTGCACCAGTTCCAAGTGAGAAAACATAGCTGGATGTACTTTTCATATCATCAACACACTTAGCCCAGTCACTATCAGCAAATCCCATTAAATTTACATCACAAGACCTCAAATACCTTATGCCTTCATCTGATGTGCCTTTTACATACTTCAATACTCTTTTAGCTAATCCCATATGCACATGGCTTGGAGAACTCATGTACCTGGATAACAAACTTGTAGCAAACATGAAATATGGTCTGTTAACTATTAAATACAATAAACTTCCCACTATGCTTTTATAAGTTGAAGGCTCTTCAAGTTCTTTACCATTATTTTTGGATACCTTCTCATTTTGAGCTAGTGGTGTGGTAACTTCTTTGCAAGATTCCAGCTTGAATTTTTGGAGAACATCAATGGCATACCTTTTTGAGAAATGAAGATACCAGGTAGACATTGATAAATTTCCATTCCCAAAAAGTAATTCATCAAACCAAGATCAGACATCTCCAATTCTTGCTTCATTTGCTTCTTGAATTGAGGTACAAGCTGCTCTTTACTTCCTGTAACTAAAAGGTCATCAACATAAAGTGAAACCATCAACTGCACTTCACCTTCTTCTTACTTCAAATACAGAGTAGCTTCACTATCACTCCTCTTGAATCCATGCTGAATCAAGTGAGCATCAATCATGCTATACTAGGCCCTTGGTGCTTGCTTCAGTCCGTAAAGAGCTTTGTTCAGCTTATAAACCTTATTTTCTTGCCCAAAAACTTCAAAGCCATCAGGTTGCATTACATAAATGTCTTCATTAAGCTTCCCATTCAAAAAGGCAGACTTCACATCTAGATGATACACTTTCCAACCAAGTTGAGCTACAATTGCAAGAAGTAGTCTGATAGTGTCATGTCTTGCAACAGGTGCAAATGTGTCACCATAAACAACTTTGGCCTCTTGTGCGTATCCTTTCATAACCAACTTGGCTTTGTGCTTAAAAATAGAACCATCTGAATTAAATTTGGTCCATATACCCATTTCACTCCAATAGCCTTCTTATTTTCTGGTAGTTCAATAAACTTTCATGTCCCATTTTTTTTCAATCATATCAATTTCAGACTTTAGTAGTTTAATCCATTCAGGCATCCTCGAAGCATCTGCATAACAAGTGGGCTCAACATTTACAAGATTGCATCTTTCATAAATTTTAGACAAAGGCTTCACTTTCATGATGTTAGAATCTGCAGTGCCTTGAACATCAAATACATCAACTGAATTATGAGTTGAAGAAGAGGGATCAGCTGGTGTGGAAATTACTTGATCACTCTTCATGACTTGCTTTGAATTCTAATTCCACCAAGAAGATTCATCAGTGTGCACATCTCTGCTCACAAGAATTTTCATTTTATCCAAACACAAAACTCTATAGCCCTTTATTTCAGCTGCATAACCCACTAAAATACCGATTTTAGCTTTCTCATCAAGTTTTCCCCTTTTCTCGGAAGGAATATGATAGTAAACAGGAGAACCAAACACTCTTAGATGATTCACAGATGGTTTGAAGCCATGCCAAGCCTTAAATGGAGTCTTGCCCTTCACAGATTGAGTTGGTAGTATATTCAACAGATAAATTACAATATTTACTACCTCTGCCCATAAGAACTTAGGAAATCCTTTTTCAAACAGCAAACATCGAGCCATTTCCATCACCATCCCATTTTTTCTCTTAGAGACCCCATTTTATTGAGGGGAATAAGGAACGGTGAACTAATGAACAATCCCAAACTCAGCACAAAATGACTTGAATTCAGCAGATGCATACTCCCCACCATTATCTGTCCTTAAAACCTTGAGCCTATGTCCACTTTGAGTTTCAACCAGAACTTTAAACTCTTTAAATACTAAAAAGACTTGAGACTTTGCCTTAAGGAAATACACCCATGTCATTCTACTAAAATTATTAATAAACAAGGCAAAGTACAAGCTATTATTCATGGAAGTTGTCCTCATCGGTCCACATATATCTGAATGGACTAATTCCAACTTTTCAATAGCTCTTCTAGCCACATTTAAAGGAAATGGCACTCTATGCATCTTACCTAACTAACATCCTCCACAACTCTCCTCACACATAATTATTTCAGGTAAATCATCAACTAAACCGGCAGTATATAGCAACTTTAAAGACTTAAAGTTAAAATGCCCAAATATTTTATGCCATTTCAAGCTTTCATCAATAGTGGCACTAAAGGCACACCCATCAACTAAATCAAAGTTCAAATAAAAGTTATTTTCAGACATTTTAACTTTAGCAAACTCACAACCATCATTAGAAGTAATATGACAAAAGTTGCCTTTGAAGAGCACAGTATATCCATGCTTGAGCATTTAAGCAACACTCAATAAGTTTTGATTTAATTCAAGAATATAAAGTACTTCAGTAATAACTTTAGTACCTTTATTCGATTTGATTAAAATTGAACCTCTTCCTTATGCCTTGACAACTTGACCATTCCCAAGCTTAATAATTGGTTGATCTGATATGTCTAGTGAGCTGAAAAATGATAGGTGCCTTGTACAACCACAATCAATTAACTAGGTTTGCAACTCAGCTATAATAGGTACTTGTGACATCATGAACAAATGCTCACCACCATCTTTATCTTCCTCAGTCATATTAGCATGTTGTTGAGGCTGTTCTTGTTGAGCTTACCTTTTCTTTCTATAATCTCTTGTAATATGGCAAAAGAACTAGCAATAATGGCATTGAATTTGTGGTTTTCCCTTTCTCCAACAATTCCTCTCACTATGGTTTGCCTTCTTGCAGATGGAAATGGTGGAAATTTACTTGCTTTTCTTGAATGAGGTACACTCTTAAAACTAGTCTAGTTCATCTTGTCATAAATTATTTTTTTTTCAAATTTATTTTCAGGCTTCTTCCCCTTCTGAGTTGCTTAAAATTCACCCTCAGTGACCTCATCAGACCTCATAGAGACTCTCTACTCTTAAGCTTGAAGTTTACTAACCAGCTCAGCAATTGTGAGCCTTTGAAGGTCACAAGATTCTTCAATTGCAGAAATCTTCGCCTTAAATTTTTATGGGACTGAGACTATAATTTTTTCAACAACTTGCTGATCTGAGAAGGTCTCTCCAAGCAGCCTACAGTGATTGACGACATTCATCAACCTACTGGAATATCCTTTGACATTTTCTCCTTCTCTCATCTTTATCAGCTCAAACTCCCTCTTCAAGGTGAGCAGCTTGCCTATTTTTACTCTGTCACGACCTTCAAATTCCTCTTTGAGCTTACCCCATACCTTTTTAGGTGTCTCTAGATCTATAATCTTTGTGAAAATGTGATATGTAATAATCTTTTTGAAAATGTGATATGTAAGTCCAGTATGTAGGCAAGAAATGGCTTTGTCCTTTTTTAGCTTCTCATCTTCATGAGCTCTTATTTGAGCTAAAGTAGGATTAGCATTTAGTGGTGGTGGATCAGCATCTATCTCCACTACTTGCCAAAGCCCTTAGGATTTCAAATGAAATCTCATTTTAACAGCCCAAATATGGTAAAGTTCACCATTAAACACAAGAATCAGAGGAGCAAAAGTATTAGAAGAAGACATCTTCTATAACAACAACAAGTCACTCAATCCTTACAAGTGTTTCACTCTTAACCTCACAGGTGTTTGACACTCAAAACTCTCAATCAATAGCCTCATAGCTAGAAGGGTATAAAGCTCTGATACCACTATTAAGAATAGCAACCATACCTGCACAATGAAGGCTGGAACAGAGCAATAACGTTGCTCAACTCAAGAGTAACAAAAATAAAGTTTTTTTTTTGTAAAATGAGAGTTATGTTGATATGAAGACGATTACTACTAATGTCTTTCATTCTTTCTAAAATATAGAAATACATACATACCAAGTCATCATTACATTCAACCAAAGTGATCTTTCAGTCAACCGCCTAACCAAAGATATGACTTGCTTTTACAAAACATAATTCCTAAAAATAAGGAACTTACAATTGACTAGATACAAAACAATAAGATTCAACTATCTAGTTCTATTATAATAAACAGACAACTTCAAGTAGCCATTGCAGCTACTATTCATGCAATTGTTCATACTTGCTATATTCATTGTTCTATAGCTTTTGCATCTCCAAGTAAAATCTCACAAGGCTTAACAGATGGCAAGAGATGTAGGTGGAAGAGCCATGGATTTCCAATTGAAATTGAATGCTATAGACGTCTTTACTAGAACAAAGGTATTTACTGTTGTTTCTTGATTTTTCACTAAAACACATAAAACTTAACAGTTCTTCTCTTCTTCATTTTCTTAATATAGATGGAAAGAAAATGTGATGCAGCGTGTATCACAATCAATCAACACACAATTGATTAACAAGAATAAAAAGTCTCAATCCAGAGACCAATTCTCAATCCAGAGAACAAATAAAGTAAAAACTTTAAGCTTTATTGATAAATTGAAAGAGATCATAAAAGTCCCCAAAACCCTAGAATAAACTATCTATTTATAGGGAGGTACAATCCACCAACCTTAACAAAGTAGGAAAAAAAATTAAAATAGAATCCTAAATAAAATAGGAAATTAAAATAGGAACAAAATAAAAATCCTAGATAAATATAAAATTATTCTTGAAAGATATATTTATACCCTAGGTATAATATGGGTACAATAGGAAACAAATTAATATCCCAAAACAAACATTTTCCATCACACACTACTTGAATGCTCTGCATTAGTCACCTCCACCTGCAAAGAACTCGTCCTCGAGTTATTTTTTGGATATCCAAGGCTCATATCCATTTGGAACAAAGTAAGATCAGCAACATTGAAGGTCTTTGAATTTCCCATCCAACTGGGCAAGTCATTTACATAAGCATTATCGTTGACCTTCCTAACAATCTTGTATGGTCCATACTTTCTTTGTTGAAGCTTGCTATGGCCACCTTGCATTCTAGCCTTGCTAATATACACCATCACTTCATCTCCAATGTCAAATACCTTAAACCGCCTATGCTTGTCTGCCTCCATCTTATACTGTGTATTTGCCTTCTTTAACTTGTTCTTAACATCTGTTTACACCTCTTGAACTTGCTTTGCCAAATCACTAGCTGCTACACTAAGACCAGGAACCTTTGGAAGCTTTACCAAATCCAAAGCATGATTAGGGCACTTCATGTATACAATAGAAAATGGAGATCTACCTGTGGCACTATGAACGACATTGTTATAGGCAAACTCCGCTTGTGCTATGGTAAAATCCCATTGCTTTAGCCTATCCATGCAAATACTTAGAATAAGATTACCCAAAGTCCTATTAACCACTTCCATTTGCCCATCAGTCTGTGGATGTGTTGTACTACTGAAGTTCAATGATGAGTCAAATAGCCTCCAAAGAGTCATCCATAAGTGACTAAGGAACTTAGTGTCATGATAAGACGTAATGGTCTTTGGCACTCCATGTAATCTCACAACCTCCCTAAAGAATAGTTTGGCTATTGAAGATGCATCTGCAGTCTTTTTACATGGCAAGAAATGTGCCATCTTAGAAAACCTGTCAACCGCAACAAAGACAGAATCCATACCTCGTTGTGTTTGTGGCAAACCCAACACGAAGTCCATAGAAAGATCCTCCCATATAGTATTAGGAACAAGCAATGGTATGTACAATCCTGTATTTTGTGTCTAACCCTTAGCCTTTTGACATACATAGCACCTAGACACAATATTAGTCACTTCTTTTCTCAATTTAGGCCAATAATACCTCTCCCTTACAGCTTCAATAGTTTTATCTCTTCCAAGATGACCTGCCAAACCACCACCATACAAGTCTTTAATAATTTTCTCATGAAGAGAAGTGCAAGGAAGATAAAGTTACCCACCCTTCATGAGAAAACCATCACCAATATAAAAATAATCATATGGCTGCTTATTCACATAACTAGCCCATATCCACTTGAATTCATTATCATCTGCATATAATTCCTTTAATGTTTCAAAACCTACTATCTCCCAACTCAAGGTTTTCATCAAGGCCACTCATCTACTCATGGCATTTGCTACCATATTTTGCTGCCCTGACTTATGAACAAGTTTATATGGAAATTTCTCTATATAAGCTGACCACTTAGCATGCATATCACTCATAATCTGCTTCTGCATGCTCAAGTACTTTAAAGCCTGATGATCAGTATAGAGAATAAACTCCTTGGTTATGAGATAAAATTCCTTGGCTATGAGATAAAATTCCTTGGCTACTTTCAAAGCCCTCACAATAGTCTAAAATTCTTTGTCATAAGTAGCATATTTGCTCTTAGCTTTACATAATTTCTCACTAAAGAAAGCTACTGACCTCTTCTCTTAGGATAAAATAGCCCCTACACCTACTCCACTAGCATCACACTTTACTTCAAACAACTTCTCAAAATTTGGTAATGCTAAAACAGGTGTTGTACTCAACTTTTCTTTGATTAAAGCAAGGCTTCTCTCTTGCTCCTCAACCCAATAGAACCTCTCATTCTTTAAACATTCAATAATAGGTGCAATAATGCTACTGAAATGTTTAATGAACCTCCTATAAAATGTTGCTAACCCATGAAAGCTCCTTACATCACTCACATTCTTTGGGGTAGGCCATTCCCTAATAGCCTTCACTTTCTCTTTATCTACCTTAATCCCCTCACTACTCACCACATAGCCAATAAATAATAAGCTATCTCTCAATAAAACACATTTTTTCAAGTTTGCATAAAATCTGTTTTCCCTCAATACCTTAAACACTTCCCTAAGGTGTCCAATATGCTCCTCCCTCAATTTACTATGAATCAGAATATCATCAAAATAAACAACTACAAATTTACCTAATAAAGGTTATAGTACCTAATTTATAAGCCGTATGAAAGTACTAGGAGCATTGGTTAGCCCAAAAGGCATGACTAACCATTCACATAGCCCATCTCCTGTCTTGAACGCCGTTTTCCACTCATCACCTGGACGGATTCTGATATGATGATAACCACTCTTCAAGTCAATCTTGCTAAACATAATTGCTCTACTCAACTGATTGAGCATATCATCCAACCTTGGAATAGGAAATCTATACCCAATGGTAATTTTATTGATCACCCTACTATTAACACACATCCGCCAACTCCTATCCTTTTTAGGCATCAACAAAGCTGGAGCTGCACATGGGCTCATGCTAGCCTTAATATGTCCATTGTTTAGCAACTCTTCTACCTTCTCACTTAAAATTTCATTCTCTATAGGACTCATCCTATAATGAGGTAGGTTAGGAAGAGAAGTACCTGGAATCAAATCTATATGGTGCTATATGTCCTGCATTAGAGGTAACCTTAAAGGAAAGTCCTCAGGAATAACATCATCAAGCTCCTCCAACAAAGTTTGCACCTTCATTGGAATATGATCCATGACTAATTCTCTACTTTTTGCCTCTCCCTTCACCACCATTAAATGCACTTCTCGGGTTTCCTTACACTCACTTATAAATGAAGATGAACTATGTACAATGGTTAGAAAGTTCCTTCCCTCCGCTTTTAAAGCCTTGGGTTAGTTCTTCCTAGAAAAAGGAACCAATGTATATCTCACTCCATTCTTTTTTAACTGATACACATTACACTTACCCGAGTGTTTAGCATCTACATTATACTACCAAGGTCACCTAAACAAAATACGGCAAGCATCCATATCCACCACATCATAATACACTTCATTATTATACTTACCAATAGAGAATGGTACTCTAAAATGTTGACTAACCTAAATACCACCAAATTCTTTAATCCACCTAATAGTGTATGGGCTAGGATGAGTTTCCATTGCTGATTGTAGCCTTTCCACAACATCCTTTCTTATGATGTTCTCCTGACTCCCACTATCAATAACAAGGTACACAAACTTCCCTGCACAGTAAACCTAGTATGAAAGAGCTTATGGCGTTAAGTATTATCACCACACTTTGGAGATAATATGAGTTTCCTCACCAAACAATTGTATTCCTCCTACTCATAATCCTCATAGTCATCATCCCCATCAGGATCGCACACCTTATCCTCTTCAACATTATCATCCTTCTACGAGATAAATATATGTAGATATTAAGAGGATTACAGATGATTTCAAGAATAAATTGGGTGAAGGAGGTTATGGAACAGTATTCAAAGGAAAACTTTCACATGAAATTTTTCTTGCAGTAAAGATTCTCAACAATTCCAGAGGAAATGAGGGAGAGTTCATCAATGAAGTAGGAACCATGGGTCGAATTCATCAAGTTAATGTGGTTCGCTTGGTTGGATGTTGTACTGATGGGTTCAGAAGAGCTCTAGTGTATGAATTCCTACCCAATGAGTCCTTAGAGAAGTTCATATTTTCACCAAATGGAAATAAACATATACTTGGTTGGGAGAAGCTTCTAAATATCGCCTTGGGCGTGGCGAAAGGGATCGAGTATCTTCACAAAGGATGCGAACAATGAATCCTTCATTTTAATATTAAACCTCATAACATTTTGTTGAATGATAGCTTCAATCCAAAACTCTTTGATTTTGGATTGGCTAAGTTGTGTTCCAAGGATCAAAGCGTTGTTTTTATGACTATAGCTAGAGGGACCATGAGTTACATTGCACCTGAAGTGTTCTCCAAGAACTTTGGGGATGTGTCCTACAAGTCAGATGTTTATAGTTTCAGAATGTTGCTGCTAGAAATGGTAGGGGGTCAAAAAAATAGTAATGATATAGTGGAGAGAACCAGCCAAATTTATTTTCCTGAATGGATATATAATCATTTGGAAAAAGGTGAATGTTGCTCTCAAAACTCACAAGCGCATGGGTCGTGATTGTAGCACATAAGATATCTTTCCCATGAAGACTTTATATTGACTACCAATTATTTTTACCTATAACTTAGCTAGCAAATCGAGTAAAGAATTTGAATAATTATAAAATTTAAATAACAACTTAAATAAACTAAACTGAAATAAGATATTTAATACTTAGAATCTAGGTTTAGTTTCACTATTCCATTCTAATCTTGAACACATGATAAAATAAATAATCATTTGAATTTAGTTAATGGTAATTGCTCTAAATTACCTAAAAACTCTCTCAAGTTCAATTAAGCATGCAAGGATTAAATTCTAACCTACTCTCGTGATTAATAAGTTAATCCTAGCTCATTAAGATTTTTAGCAATTAGTTTATCACCATGATTAAACTGTCGTGACTCCCCGAAGAGCTCGCCTACTCTCGTGGTCGAGTGATCTAAGTTCTAAGTATTCTTAAGCTAATAAATTCCCCTAACTCTCGTTGGTGAATTTATCCATAAACAAACAATCAAACAGGCCTGAAATGATAACTAGACAGTATTGCAACACAAAGAGTTAACTGAAATTCAAATTAAATAAAAGTACATGTGTTGAATTCATATAATGGAATAGCTACTCCTAACCAAGATTCTAAAAGAAAATTAGCCGCGCATGACTATAGAGAAATCCATGAACAAAATATTAAGAAAAATAGAAAGATGAAAAATAAAGTTGATAAACAAATGTCAAATCCTTCAACTGTCTCTTTATCTTCTGCGTCTCTCCGTTTCGTCCCCTCAAAAGAAGTTTTAATTTCCTTTATATAGAACTAGGTTTGGCCTCAAATCTTTTTAATTTGCAAAATAGGAGACTTTCTAATCATCACACGGCTTCCTAATCATCCAAATATAATTTGGCTTGCATGGCTTAAATGTGGCTTGCAATTGGCTTGAAGCTTTTGGAAATTTTGGCAATTTCAACTTTAAATTCCTCATTTCTTCCTTAATTGGCCGAAATCCACCTACAAAGGATAAACATTAATTAAAAGCTAAATATATAGTCCTAAATAAATAAATAATAATAACAATCCTAATCAAATACTAATTACTAACAAACTCCTAATTAGACCCAAAAACTATTTAAATTAAATTATTTTCTATTTAAAATTTATTAAAATTCAACTCTAAACTACGTAAATAATACGCGCATCAGTGAAGAGTTAATAATCTGTATTGGGGAAGAGGGTGGAGTTGAAATTGCAAAGAAACTTGCAATTGTGGGTCTTTGGTGCATTCAGTGGCATCCAGTGAACCGACCCTCAATGAAAACTGCAATTCAAATGTTGGACGGATATGACAATTTGACAGTTCCTCCTAATCCTTTTTCCTCTACAACTACAAGGTCTCGTAAAATCACGCATGAGAAGCAACTAGAACGGGGATTAGAAGTCATCTTTGAAACATCATGATCAAAGTTTGATGCATGCAAAAAGCTAAATTCTTATATAAGTTAAGAAATTGCAAATGAAGTGCACTATACAATATTTGTAGTAATTACAACGGAACTTTTAAAAAAAAAAAATTCTATTTATGCACAAGAGAACACCCTATTGCTCCTGTTATGTCATTCAGTTTGAATTTGCAAGTAAACTACTTGATTCAGAAGATGCAAGTAACACAGATGATGACCATGTTTCATCTGTATAGTCTTCAGCATCTTCAACTGGTGATTGTTCTGGCCATAGAGTTGGTTTGGGAGGTAGTGGTATATTTCCCAAATCTTCTTCAAGCATCTCTAAAACTTTATTCATTGACGGACGATCACTAGGCTTCATTTGTATGCACCACAATGCTACTGTAATCATCTTCTCTGCAATCATTTTTTCATCCTCCGTGGCATTTCTAATTTCGACTTTTCCATCAATGACTTCATTATAGACCCAATCAGGGAAGTAAGTTTGGCTGGAATGTTCAGCTACTGCATTTGAATTCTTCTTCTTTCCAACCATTTCCATTAATAACATTCCAAAACTATAAACATCAGCCTTGTATGAAATTCCACCAATGTTTTTATAGAACAATTCTGGTGCTATGTATCCTATTGTTCCTCTTGCAGCAGTAAGAGTCACATTACCATCACTTATTGCCTGAAGTTTAGCAAGCCCGAAGTCGGAGACCTTTGCAATAAAATTCTCATCAAGAAGAATGTTATGAGGTTTAATGTCAAAATGCAGAATCTGCATCTCACAACCTCGGTGTAGATAATCAATGCCA